>JBBYHH010163896.1:0-13960 GCA_038382905.1 Daphne laureola | reverse complement strand
ACAAACTCATTGGTAATAAATGATTCTACAAGACTAAAAGGGATCCTAGTTGAAAGATTGAGAGGTCTAAAGCCAGACTGGTTGCCAAGGGGTACACCCAGAGGGAAGCAATTGACTATGTTGATTTGTTCTTTCATGTGTTCTCTAAAGACTCTTTTAGAGTCATTATGGCACTTGTAGCTCATTATGATATAGAGTTACACCACATGGATGTTAAAACCGTCTTTCTAAATGGGAACCTAAAAGAAGAAGTCTATATGGAACAACCTGAAGGTTTTAAGGTAGCTGGCAAAGATCTTATGATATGTAGACTTTTAAAGTCTATTTATGGTTTGAAACAAGCTTCTCGTCAGTGGTACCTAAAGTTTGATGAGATAATCAGGGAAAATGTACCATTTTGCCATTAATATTTGGGTAAAGGTGTTATTTTACCACTCATTTGGTTTGGTGATACGTGAATACCACTACCGTTATAGTTTGTGGTTCACATTTATCACTCGCCGTTAAAATCTCCATGTTGGCACCTAGTCATGCTGACGTGGATAATTTTTTGTGAGCTGGCAAGGTGTTAGCTGATGACCCAAACCACTTATACACTCTATTTTAGAATTTGGGATACAATTGCATATTTTACAAAAAATTAAGACCTAACTGCCATATTCAAGTTAAACAGTAGTCTGGCACAACGACGGTGGATGAGCGAGGCTCTCCGCTGGCGACCTCGCCTCTGTCCCAACCGGCCTTGGTCTTTCGTGTGGTGTCATGCTCGGCGACGGACGGAGCGATATTCTTGGCTAGCGTTGACTCTCCGACGACTCTGATTGTGGACGGCTTCGATTCCGTTGGGGTGGTCGCCGGAGTCTCAGTGGAGAAGGTTGGAATTCCTCCATTGCAGCCCCTCTCACCGCTACCCAACCATCAAAAACCACCCTACCGCCATCGGCGTACCACTGGGAGTCCAAACCGCCACCGATTTCGCATCGCAGCCTCCGTCGCTACCACCTGTAACGAACTCCGGTGAAATCGCAAAGAAGAAAGGCTACTGGTATTTCTTTTAATTTTGTTTGGTAAAATTACTCCCCTAGTCCTTTCCCTCATCTTTTCCCTTTATTTTACTTAAACCCCTAGGTTTCATAAAATCCACCTAAGTCATGTCACCAGTCCCACTTGGCCAATTCAACAGAACCATCTGGAGCATCCACTTGCCACGTTAGCATTCTATCACGGAATATTCCACTAGATTCTCGCCGTCATTTTGTCAAATGGTAAGATGGTACCAATAAATAAAAGAACTGGTAAAATGTAACTAGAATACATAAAAAAAAATGGCAAAATGGAACCCGCAAATCAAATGAGTAGTAAAATGGTACATTTACCCAAACGTTAATGGTAAAATGGTACTTTTACCCAGATAATCACCTCATTTGGATTTTTTGAAAACCAAGTCGATAAATGCATATATAGGGAGCAAAATTATATTTTTGGTTCTTTATGTGGCTGATATTTTGCTTGCAACAAATGACCTAGGCATGCTGTATGAAGTTAAGTAGTTCTTGTCTAGGCAATTAGATATGAAAGATCTTGGTGAAGTATCTTTCGTTCTTGGGATTGAAATCTATAGGGATATATCTCGAAACTTGTTAGGTCTCTCTCAGTAGGCATACATTGAACGCGTATTAAAGAGATTTAATATGCATGACTGTAAACTTTGGAATGTGCCAATTACTAAGGGTGAAAACTTGAGCTTGACACAGTGTCCCAATAATGATTGTGAGAGAGAATCCACGAGAGATGTGTCATATGCTAGTGTTGTAGGGAGCCTGATGTATGCTTAGGTATGCACTAGACCGGACATCGTATTTGCAGTAGGTCTCCTAGGAAGATATTTGTCAAATCCTGGGCATGACTATTGGGTTGTTGCAAAGAAAGTTTTGAGATATTTAAAGGGAACCAAGGAATATATGTTGACTTTTAAAAGGGTTGAGAACCTTGAGCTGGTTGGATATACAGCTTCAGCCTATGCCGACTGTAAGGATGATTAGAAATCCACATCAGGATACATTTTCATGTTAGCAAGTGGTGCAGTGTCATGAAAAAGTGTCAAACAAACACCTGTTCCTCTTCTACCATGCATGCAGAGTATGTAGCGTGTTTTGAAGCTTCAAAGCATGCCACATGGTTGAGAAATCTCATTACTGAGATGTCAATAGTCAATTCCATTGCTAAGCTCATTCGATTGTATTGCGACAATCTTGTAGCTGTGTTATTTTACAAGAACAACAAAAGCGTTTCTGGGGCTAAGCACATGAAGATCAAATATTTGAGAGTTAAAGAGCAATTCAGGAAGGGTGAAGTTGAGATAGAGCACATTGGGACTGAATATATGGTTGTTGATCATCTAACCAAGGGACTTCACTCTGAAAGTTTTATGAGCCATGTTACTAATATGGGATTAGTAGAGTCCTTTAATGTAATTGGTTAGTGGGAGTCTTGTTTAGTTGCTCTATCATTCCATTTTGATACACTTTGATTTGTGTATTTATATACATATTATAATGAATGATATTATTCAGTCATAAAGTTTATTCATTACAATATGTTGTTAAAGTCTTAAGATGAGTGTCAATCTTAAGCAAAGGCCTGGGGCATTATATGTGGGCCTTGTGGTTGTATGTCTTCTGTGACACATACAGGTCATCTCGAGATGCATGCAGGTTTATAGACATACACGCTCAAATGAGCAATAAATGATTTCTCTAGTGTGCATGTGCCACTGAAGGGGAGAAATCAAAGAGACCGACAAGCAAACAACAACTGAATTAGATCATAAAGTCATCGTTGTTGTTGCTTTCCACACTTCCACATCGTGTTCATGTCGATAGGGTGTATTAATGAGTGTGACCATGGAAGGGGTTGCATTCTTGATTAATGCAGTTTCCGCCATGATCCTCCATTGAGAACCTTATTGGACGGAATGGTATATGAAGTTGTTTTATAACCAATTATTTTTAAAGCGTGCACATAAAGTTTTAAATCGTCTTAATCCGATAAAATCATTTTGATTTTAAAATGATGTCATTTTCAAAATTGTTGACAATTAATATGCCCAACTGGGAGAATGTTAGAATTTTTCATATGTGGGATACATTAATTGTCTAATTTTGTATAATCGGATTAAGGATTAAATTGGTCAACTAAAACATATAGATGGGCCCATATGATAATTGATCTATTTAAGGGTCTGTAACTCCAATTTGATAATATATGTGAGTGTATTAAGTGTGGAACAATAGAGTCCATGTGCCGTTGATGGGTAGACCCATGAAAATTCTATATAAGGGGTGCTAGGTCCCTCTCTTAGCCATAACGTCATTAGGACAAACGTTTTCTCCACAGAGAAAAAGTTCTCCACCCATTCAGAGTGCTGACGATTGGAATAAGGGAGAAGACCTAGCTTCATCATTCATCGATTCCGCTGCGTTATCGATGAAGCCTATATCAGGCCAAGTTTTCATTTATTTCATGTTAATTGTGTTCTATGCTCTCATGTATGATCCATGGCTATTAAATCAAAATTAACAAGCTATAGTGACATATAGATCCAAATTCTTGCGACCGACACCCATTTGAGGTAGAGCTTGCATTGCTGGGCTTGCCACTTCTATATCCCATGATACATATGTTACCTCTAGGTCTTTTATCTTTGAAAATATTTCTTGTGGCCAAAAACCAAAAAGCATGCTAGGTTTACGAACATCTTCTAAAATTCATCCTTGTTTATCTTCATCCTGCATGCGTGCATGTTAATTGTTTTTGTAGCATGCATCATAAACTTATACATGTAGATCCAGCGAAAAAGTTAATTTCAACTTGTAAGGTTCGATTACCCGATGAATTTTGATTGTAAGTTCTGTGACGTTTTGCTCATATATGGATGTTGAGAGAACCATATCAATTGGATAATCGAGGCTCATATGGATGTACCCAGGACATTGTAGGTTGAAACAAGGACCGATAGTAGATGGCTAAAAAAAGCATTTATCACAGCTGAATCAAAACATGTATATTTATATATATTGGAAGCTCAATCGTATTAATTACTTTATGAATCAATGAATTATGAGGCTTAAAATAAGTTTACAATAATACACTATATTACTTTACCTAAACAAATAGAATATTTTAAATAAACATTACAAAAATTAATGGGACAACAAATACCTTTGTGTAAACAAAAGTTCGAGTTCGATTGTCCTTGTTTAAATCTAAATTGACCTACAAATATTTAGATCTAAGTAAGTCAGTAACTCAATAACTATAGTCTATTACGTGGATAAAATAGTTAATAGCATTACCGTCCATCCATATTGTATGATATCAGCTCCAATTCGAAACTCAATGCGAGAAGAACTATATTGATTTGGCCCAACTATTGGATTCCAGAAGGTAAGCCCCATACCACCTCCATTGTATTTACCTGAACCTTTTGATGTCTCAAGTAGTGCAGTCTATGATCATAGTATAAATTTATTATACAAATAATAACGTATCACATAAAAATTAAAATAACATGAAATTATTCATATTACATGAACAAGCCGTGATAGTGGTTGTTTATCTCTCACTAGATCATCTTTTGTTCTTCTTTTGATTGGAACTGTTCCTTGTGGACATCCTTGTCCACCTAACCACAATTTGCTAGGCTGGTCAAAATTAGAGCTTTTCAATTGATCTCTTTTTTTATATGATGTAAATCTCATCTGTTCAGGAAAATAAACTTTAGAATATTAGGAGAAGAAGATAATAATGCTCAATTACAATTAATATTCTATCTCGTTAATGAACAAGATCAATTTACAAACAAAAATAAAACCTTTGGATGATAGTTATGATTCCTCAAGGCTGGGTGATCAAATGCAGGTTGTTGAAAGAAATTCACACAACCGTAAGTGTCCCCATATATTGTCTGTATGAGTAATGACGAAACAAATAAATTAGAAAATGAAAAATTAATTAATATATTTTATTTTTTAAAGATGCATGCATGTACCTTAATTATTTTGACAGCTGGTTTATTGATCATTTTGAGTTGATTCCTCAAATTTGGATCTTTAATTGGAACTGCTATTCCATGACAAGCGATGCACATGTAGCAATAAGAAGCCCACATCAATAAAGCAACACCTGTGTTCATGGTGTCTCCTGAAATAGAAACGCCAAGCAAGAAAAAAAAAACTGAATTTAATTTTGGTTAAATTACAGATGTTACCTAATTTTCTCAGACAATTAATTACTAGAGTAAATAAAACAACATAAAAAAATATATTTTTTTGTACAAGAGCCAAAGCATATTAGGTAAGTGTATTTAATGGCAACTAAATATTTTCATGTTTCTAAGAATTAGTAGTATTTGGGAATATTTATACATAGGTAATTACCTAAAATTGCATTATAAACTTTGTGGGTGTATCTATTTAGCTGTGTATTCCCCATATCTGTGAATTGGCACGTTATTGATGTTCCTAAGTTCCACAACTCCACATATATTATTCATACACTAATCCATAATATGTAATGTGAGTCAAGACTATTTCCATCTACTCTGGACCATCTTCAATTGAAAAACCAAAACTAGAGAAGTAATAGCATTATGTTTCATTTTCATTTTTCTTAAAAAAAATTAGATACTTTTAAGAGAAAAATGAGTGAATTCATGAGAAAGCTTTGTATCAACCATTCAAAAAATAATAATTTCAAGCTCATGAAAGAAATAAAATATACTATGAATTAATACCTCGAAATTCTTCAATGAGAAAATTGTAATCTTCAAAATCTCCACTTGTTCAACTTGCAAGATATCTAAGGTATATATATATATATATATATATAATTGGCATGGTTTATATGGAAAAACATTTGTGAGTAACGTTAGACCAAGTGGCTCACATGCATGCATCCTATTGTCATTAGCATTGGCCCTATTTGTATGGTATTGTCATTGCCCGTGAGCATTTATTTATTAAGAGAGCATTTATTAAGAGAATCATATTAGACCAACTGGCTCACATGCATGCATCCAATTGTCATTAACATTGGTCCTATTTGCATGGTATTATCATTGCCACATAAGAGCATTTATTTATTAAGAGCATTTATTAATAATATCAGACCAATTGTCTCGCATGCATGCATGCTCTTGTCAGTATGTTGGTTCTCAAATGAGCGGGTTACGTTCGGGTTGGGTCTTTCGGGTTACTTCGTGTTGAGCTTATTTTTACGATGTCATATGTTTTCGTAAATGTCTACTTTGATTTAGGTGAGTTGGATTCAAATCAAATGTAATAATTTTGAACTATATTAATATTCAAACCTTATTTTTCCAGATATTTTCTATAATCGAATAATCTTGGGTAATTTCTTTGACTCGCTCCGGATTCGGGTCATTTCTGGTTTAGGTCCTTTCAGGTCTAGTTCGTGTTGCTTTGGGTTTCAGGTTCTTTTTATTTTGGGTCGGGTTCATTCAGGTTTAGGATGGATTCGAGTTCATGTACTTTGATATTTGGGTTACTTTGAGTTGAAATCGAGTAGGTCATTCTTTTTACGAGTCACTTTTGTCTGAGTTGATTTTGGGTTACGTCTAGTTCGTGTTTCTTTGGGTTTCAGGTTCGTTTTGTTTTGGGTCGCGTTCATTCGGGTTTATGATGGATTCGAGTTCATGTACTTTGATATTTGGGTTACTTTGAGTTGAAATCGAGTAGGATGACTGTCACATAACTGCAAGAGCACCATCAACCATAAACATAATCCCTTAGGTGGCGCTTCCAAGCTTTTCTTTGATGTGAAAAAAGTGTCGGTGATGTTCTCTGACCTTCTGTTACCCAGTATTCCGTCGATGTCATATGTTTTCGTAAAGGTCTACTTTGATTTAGGTGAGTTGGATTAAAATCAAATGCAATAATTTTGAACTATATTAATATTCAAACCTTATTTTGTCGGATATTTTCTATAATCGAGTAATCTTGGGTAATTTCTTTGACTCGCTCCAGATTCAGGTCATTTCTGGTTCAGGTCCTTTCAGTTTTGGGTTTTTTGGGTTTGAGTCATATAGAATTTCACCTCTTTCGGATTCAGGTCGGTTACTTTCTTGGTCAGTTAGAATTCGGACAGGTTGATCGGGTCAGGTCAGATTATGACATCCCTATCTGCATGCTATTATCCTTGCCATGTACTTACCTTGTTTGTACTTTCCTTGTTTACACTTTATGGTATTGTACGTTACGTACATGGTCAATATCAACATCAATTATCTTCATTACATGTATTTATTATTGTACAATTTACCACCTTCACATTATATTTTCATACCAATATACGTTTATTTTTATTGAATTTTTTAAACATTCTAACCTAAGAAGTTAAACAATGTACATGCGCATGATAGTTAACTTATCAATTAAAAAATTAGGTAAATTATTCTAATTGCAACTAAAATTTATTAGTTCTAACATTTCTTTCCTAAACATTTCAACCACTTACATTTTCACCATATTCCCCACACAATTCGCTGCCCACACCCAACCCCGCCTTGCACTACCAACCTCTACCTCCCGCCAATGCCTCACTTCTCGTGCCGACACCACTCAACTTGAATCGCCTACACAAAGTATTGCCTAGTCAGAAAATTAGTCCAGCGAATGCTAATTTAATGCTTACATAATGCTTGACAGGAGATTTCGATTTAATGTGAAATTTGTGAATAACAAAAAGGAAAAAAAAGTAACAAAAAGGAAGAAAAATAAAGATGAAATGAACATGAAGTTAAATATTCATCAATGCCAACTTACTTTACCAGAGTATGCAGGATTGTTTTATAATGGATTGGGATATGTCTGAAACAAGAAAGAATTTCTAGACAAAGAAACATAAAATCAATAATTGGTCGCTATCTTCCAGAGTTAAACCACAAATAATACTCCAAAAAAGAAACTGCAATAAACATTGTAACACCCTCATTTATCCATCATGAAATTTTAAGGTGAAATTGAAACTTTTTGAACTCAAGCTTAAATGATAAAACAACAATGAACATTCACATAGTAAATAAGTTCTCAAATGATGAACGTGGGTGCTACTCAGTCATACCAACAAAATAAAAAATAGATAAGTACAGTAGAAGAGAACTAAAGCTCATTTATTTTTCCCAAAGACAACTTTCTAAAGTCAGATAGCCATGTCGACAACTCACTGTTGACTTTGTTGTCTGCAACCACTTATTTTGATGATTCTAAAACCTTGAGGATCATTTTGAATAGTTTTGATAAACTTAGTGACTTCACCAAGATTATTAATTCTTGATTGTGAAGATCATAAATGTTGGAATTAAAGTGCAAAGTACTCAAAAGTACAAGAAATCATGTGTTATAAAATGCACAAATGCATATCTCGACATATACATGTTTTGATCCAAATTCTTGATTAATGTGGACTTGTTTCTAAGACAAATTCATAGGAATTCGAAGATAAAATGTTGAAGATGAAGTAGATGGAAAGTATAAGCAATTTGCTCCATCAAAACTCGAAGATTTCAGATTGCAAAGATGCAATCAACTTACAAAAGGAAAGAAGTCAGAAAAATGTGTGATGCAGTGCGCATCAACGCGTTGATGACCAGATGTTCAAAATGCAAGCTTTGAGTTTCACAAGCCCTGAAACTCTCAAGAAAGATCAAGTTTGAAGAATAAAATCCATCAAGTTGTTGAACCAAGTCTTCATCAATGCGTTGATGGAAGACGATAAAAATCTGGAAAGATTTACAATGGCTAGAAATCAATTAGCCAATGCTCACAAAGCTCCAAAATGGAAAGATTTCATAGGCAACAGGTATATGAAGATCTGGAGATGCTCATACACATCTATACACACTCTGGAGCCTATAAATGCAGTAGAAGAATAATGACGAGAAAAGAAGAACACACGATGCGAACTTGTACATTCTGTGAATACTCTTCATTCTCTTACTCACTCACAAAAATTAAAAGACACTCTCGAGATATCAAAGTTGTAAGCAACCAGAAAATCATCAGCATCAGCTTTGCCTACACCAGAGAGTCTACCTTCAGAGAAGCCTATTGTTCTACATCTTCTATTGTAAAATGCTATTTCTTTTGCGCTTATATTGATCAACTTCATTAGTTGGTGGTGCTAGACCAATTCTACATCACCGATTGAGTGAAATGTTTCAAGGAAGAGGGAGGTTGATAGTCTGTTCTATCGACGCGTTGATCAGATTCTTACTATCATCACTCTAAGTTCCGTTTGTCAAGAAACCTTGGCGTAAAGTACTGTGCATCAGGTAACCATTGATCAAGTCCTATTAGTCAGGCAATTTTTAAAATCTTGTTAGTCAGGTAATTGGTAAAGTCTTGTTAGTCAGGCATTAGGTGTAAAGTTCTATGTGTTAAGCAATTAATCTGTATAAGCCATGTGTGTCAGGCCTCAATGCTAGTGGAGGAACTCTTAAGTGTGTCTTGAGGAGAGGATATAGGTCAAGTTGACCGAACCTCTATAAATCTTTGTGTCCTTCACTCTGCCTTACAACTCTTAATTATGCTAACCATCAATGCATTGATACCTTGTTGCTGCAAGTATGTTCAACTCTAATCTATCAACTTGTTGATCTGAGGGTTTTGGTTGTAAAGCCAAAAGATTTTAAACTTGTTTTAAAGGAAATTCACCCCCTCTTGGCCATATCTGGGTCTTTAATTGGTATTAGTGCAGGTTTTTTTTCAAGAACCTTGTAGTGTAAAGACAAAGATTAGATGGCCTGCACATGCGTGTCTGAAGGATAAAGTTCATTTGTGCTTCCCCTATTTGACTATGTATATTTTGGGTGGTGGAAAATCAGAATGGAAACTTACATAAAAGCTCAGGACTACTGACTTTGGAGAATAATTTAGTATGGACCAATAGATGTTCCATCCAAGCCTCTCAGAGAGTATACATCAAAGGATGACAAAAATTACTCAATCAATGCTCAGGCAGTAAGCTTATTATTATGTGCTTTGTTGCCAACATTATTTACAACTGTAACAGTGCACAAGAGATGTGGAATGCTCTAATAAATGAGTATGGTAGAAAAGAGTCAATGTGTTCAAATAAAATAGAAGACAATGACTCATTCTCCTCCGAAGATACAGTCCAAAATTGGAACTGTGGAATTAATGAAAGAGAAGGAGAATCTCCAAGGAGCATGTCCTCCCTCACAACCAGAGAAGAGGAATGATTCAATAGAAGAGAAGACATCTACTGCATGATGGCTAAGCAAGATAAATTGGTAGCAAGGAAGGAGAGTTGGTACTTGGATAGTGGATGCTCAAGACATATGAAAGGAGAGAAACACAATTTTATCAGGTTTATGCCAAAAGAATATGGTACAGTTTCATTTGGAGACAACAACAAAGGTAAGGTTGTTAGTGTTGGAAAGATTGGTAAGAACACTTCCTTCACCATCACTAACGTGTTGTTAGTTAAAGGCCTAATGCAGAATCTGATAAGCATCAGTTAACTATGTGACACTCGTTACAAAGTGATATTTGAACCAGAACTATGTCATGTAATTGACAAAGGCTCAAACAAAACCTTATTTGTTAGTAGAAGATGTGGCAATGTCTATACTATTGACTTTGATAAACTGTCTACTTTTAGTATCAAATGCTTTATTGCTACTAACAAAGATGAATGTTGCATGTGGCACAAAAGGTTTGGACATGCCAATATGCATACCATCTCTAAGCTAGACAAAAAGATCCTAGTACGTGGATTGCCAAATCTATGATTCGACAAAGATAGAGAATGTGAAGCATGCATCAACGACAAGCAGAAAAGGGCAATATTCAAAGAAAAGAACATGATATCTACATCAAGAGCTCTGGAACTACTACATATGGATCTCTTTGGACCCATTGATCCTACAAGCATAGGTGGAAAGAGATACTGTCTCATAGTAGTTGATGACTAGACCAGATACACTTGGGTTTTCTTCTTAGCCAAGAAGAGTGAAACCTACAAGGAATTCAGCTTCTTCTGCAAAAGGGTTCAGAATGAGAAAGGTAAAAATATTGTTGCTATCAGAAGTGACAATGGAGGTGAGTTTGAAAATTCTAATATGAATGCTCTTTGTGATTCAGTTGGCATTACTCATAACTTTTCTATTGCAAGAACACCTCAACAAAATGGGGTTATAGAAAGAAAGAACAAGACCATTGTGAAGATGGTGAGAACAATGCTGAATGAGTACAAGCTGCCAAAATTGTTATGACCCTGAACCGACCACGCAGGCAGTTGAGGTTCACGATCATAACTCCCAAGATCTTCACTAAACTACTCAAGCATTTTTGTAAAACTAAATGTTTAAGAGAGTTTGAAATACTTTTAAAGAGTAGTTTAGCAGATTAAATGTCTGTTTACAGTTCCACGTTTAAAGTGTGCTTGCTTGACGGGAAATAAAAGTAAATAGAATACAAGTACAAACTAGGTGCCGAGGTTTCCGAGTCTTCAAGTGTCGACATCCATCCTAACCCGGTTGTCTCGTCATCAGTGGACCCAGAGGGCCCAAAACCACGAATTGCCTCAGATATTTCATCATAGGCGGTGGTATTGGGGTCTTCAGTCTTACAGTGCCTGAAACACTTAAATGAAAGAATTAGTAAAAGACAACAATATAAGGTTTGACCCTAGTGTTAGTGTTTCTATGTGAGATTATTCTAACTCTATGTTTGTTTTAGTTGATTAACACTCATGGGTTGGGAAAATGTCCGGGGTTCAAATAGTAGAATCCGAGAAATAGATCAATAAAATAGGTTAACTTGCACAACAAGAAGAATTGCAAGATAACTCATTATAAGCCTACTTATACTATTCCTAGGTGCATTTCTAGTCTAGACATGATACTACATGATAACTCAATAGTGTGAGTAGTAGAGACATTATTATGATGCTACAACAATTATCATGCAACATAAACAGAAAACATAGGATATCGTGTTAGAGATATGTAACAACTTAACCCTCAACATTACAACCCAGATATGCCCTCACTATGTTGGATTAATCTCCAAATCATGCACACACTTGAGCAGAGAAGACAATGAAATGAGAAGATTATAAGATATCATACTATTAGCGCAAGATGGTAGGAAGCCTTGCATGCAACTAGGTAACACTGCAGGAAATCAAGACACTCTAACAGAAGGGATCTAATATGCCCTAAATACAGGAAAATATAATATAATGCTCATGAGTCTAGACACGGTTCTAGCTAATACTCTCTGTACACGCAGTGCATAGAATGCAGAAGTAATGTATGAACATAGGCATGATGTATGAACATGGCATAAATCACAGAAGGTATCTAGTCATATCAACAACTTATGAGATACCTGCAAGGAAGATCAACAAACAAGACAAGCAGAGATGGCTGAGGTGTTCATAACCTCAACAGGCCAGAAAGGGTCTCAGACCCAACAAAAATGAATAATACACATGCAGTTTTATGGATTATGAAGCTATCTCCAGAACTAACTAGCCGAGTTCAAGTGACTTACCTGATACCAAAACTATACCTTTTCACCTTTTCATGTCTTACCAGTGTTGCAGCAGATAGCAAAGTAGGGGATTTCAGACTGCTTCTCTTTATCTGATTCAGCAGACAACCATTCTTTGTACACCACGGCAATAGGATCGGCCAAAACTCTCCAAAGAGCCGATTATGCCCTCATTCAAAAATGACAACCCCTTTAGTTGATCAAGTAATTTATGGAACTAATTAACAAGAAAGACAACAATTAATCAATTACTGAACATAGGAGACAAAGACAATTAAAGAATCATTCTCACTAAAATACAAGCAGTAGGTTTCGATTAACATAACAGGTGCATAATTTGCAATTAAATCAATCATGTGAATTAGAGATAGAAAAGAGGAACACTTATCTGGAAGCAGAGGAGTCACCAGTCACCACAGGTTCACCGGAGAACGCCCTCACGCGCCGGCACGTCCACCTCAGGCGCTGCCCTTCCGCCGCCCATGTCGGCTCATCGGTGCTCCCCTCACCATCGCCGCGTCACCCAACATCGCCTGCCACCAACACGTGCCGGCAGTGAAGTTCCCTCAATGCTCTCCTTGAAGTCCGACACGGAGGACGTAGAAGCAGAACGAGTCATGATCTACTCCAGCCGTCGTCGCTCCCGAGCTCGCACCATCGTCGTCCACCGTGGAGACCGCGGGAGGAAGTCCCCTCTCTGCTATCAATCGCCAGTGGGTTCGAGAGAAATCTCAAAGAAGAAGGAGAAGAATCGGGAAAATGGAAGAGTCGATCGAATCTGATCCTGGTTGTTACACTCACCTCGGACGCTTGATTTATTTTCGATGTATTTGGCCGGGATTGGTGTTTGTAATATTTACCGGAAAATTATATGATATATATGGGAAACATTATGAATAAATTCTATATTTTGAGGATTTATTTGGAGCCTACTCTGAACAATTTAGAGGTTTTATAACATTTTAAAGGTCTCGGGACATTTTGCCAAAAATTAGTTCGAATGGCAAAATGGTCAACTTTAGAAAATTTACAGGTGAAATATTATTGGGCCAAGGTGATGGGCCAGAGGTTTAGGCCCATTTTGGGCCTCATATTGGGCTTGGGTATGGGCTTACCTTCGTAGGAAGGTAAATTAAGATTACCTTCCAAGGAAGGAAATGCTTAAGCTTAAGGTAAATTGAACTTGGCTTCGAAGCCAAGTGTATTCCTAAACATCGGCCAGCCCTCCCTCATTAGGATCACTCTCATCCTCACTTAGACACCTAACTATCAGCTAGACATCATGTAAGTAAGCTAAGAAATAAATACTAAGGAAAGAAAATACTTAGAAACTCTAAACTCTTCTCACCCCCTGCCCA
>JBBYHH010163675.1:0-13961 GCA_038382905.1 Daphne laureola | reverse complement strand
TATATATTGCAACCATTCTGAATTTACTTCATCTATGTTATTGTTTATTTATTACATCCCCTCAAATCTCCAATGTTATTTAACTTATGTATCGAATTAAATACCATATTTCACTTTTAGTGGGATAAAAAGAGTACTAATATGTTTATAAAAAAAATGAGAAACTTCTTAAATCTGAAAAGTAAAAAATTAAAAGGCTGAGGCGAGTTGAGCCATCGCGAGAATGACCTAATCACCGCTGCAAGTCCAACGCTTTCGCCGGTGTTTTGATCGACGATTGTTCTCCTCTCGTTTCCAGCTCCCACGATGTATGCGAAATCAACCTCATTTTTATTCTTATGGACGCTTTTTGTCTCCTTTTGAGGATGCTCGCTAGGATTTCTATTCTTTGCGGTGGCGATGCCTCTTACCTAGGCTTGTCGGCTGTCGGCTGACCCTCTTCCCCTGCTCGACAGGTCTCTCTTCCGGCGTCGGGTTGGAAGATCGGTCTGCTCAACTTCGTTCTTGACGGTTGTCTCGCGTAGTCGTCGCTCGATTCCTTGGTTCTTCGTTTCCGCCAATGCTCTCCTCCAGTCGACGCTGCTTTGCCTCCCTCCAACAGTGAGGCTCTCTTTCAACCGTGAGATGTTTTCTCTGCAGATTGGGATCTGCTGGTGACCTGGTGTTGACTGTTTTTTGGTGTATGGTGGTTGGTCGGGCCGAGACCAATTCCATTGAACATGGAGTCGTCGCTGCCTGGTCGAGGGTGAATCCGGGTAGCCGGAGGTTGGCTTCTGGTTGTCGGGGGTTGACTGCTATCTCAGACCCCAAGTTTTCTCTGTTCCTGGTGGATCATGATGCTCTTCACTGTGCCAAATTTGATTAATTGGTGGTTCAGGAGAAGCTTTTCCGTTGCCTCCGTTGTTTGGATGGTGTTTTGGGTGGCTGGAAGTCAATTGTCGTGGGCTATTGTCTGGATAGTGGATCCGAGTGGATTCAATTGGTGGACAGTTCGTGTGATAGGTGCTCTAGTGACGCAGGGTTTGTATGTTCCGGTAGGGCTGAGATCGGGCTCACCTTGTCTAGAGGGATGAGTCACATGTCTTTGGATG
Source organism: Daphne laureola (assembly GCA_038382905.1). NCBI lineage: Eukaryota > Viridiplantae > Streptophyta > Magnoliopsida > Malvales > Thymelaeaceae > Daphne > Daphne laureola. The sequence goes on along the minus strand of JBBYHH010163675.1, from coordinate 12,870 downwards.
AGCAGGATTTTGGATCTTCCCCGTTCACCTATTCCTGTTATTCAGATGTTGAATTGATCCCGATTAGTATGGTTCGCTTGACGTTCCTTGGACTGTGGGCGCGTCTGTGATATCTTGAGCGATGGTGGAAGCTATCAGTGAGTGATGTACATGGTACCATCGCACGGTTGAGACATCGTTTTGCTCCCATTTTGGTTTGAAGTTGTTTAGATTATGTGTTTATCCTGAAGATGTTGTTTGTGGGTATTATTTGGTTAAAATCCCTTGGTGGATTAGTATGGCTCGTTTGTGCTTTCTTCTGGTGATAGTTACCCTTGATTGCGTGGTACAATCTATAGTTTCTGTCATGGATAGTTAGTTGCAGTGATCTTTCGATGATTGCTTCATTATCTTTTCTTTTGTTCTAGTATTAATTTCGACTTCTACGCGTTCAATTATACGCGTTTGTTGTTGTTCTCTGACGAATTTTTTCAGCTTTACTTCTGCTTTGTCTGGCTTGTTCTATTATAAATTATCATTGATAAAATAATTTTTTCACGTTAAAAAAGAAAAAGAAAAAAAGTACTATTCCCGTTTTATTCAAAAAAAAAAGATTACAACCTCAAAAAGTTCTGAGTAGTAGTCATCAGTCATATCATTCAGTTTGAGAGTTCAGGTTTTTCGTCCTTGGTATCATCATTGCGCCTTACAAATGATTAATGGGATAAAAATAAAAAACTTTCACTTTTTTTTTTAATGGTACCTTTTTCAATTTTATTTGAATCATAAACACATTGTTATTTTTTTTTTTTAAAAAAAATTATACATCTCATTTTTAGTATATAAGGTCAAACTATTTATATTGTATTTTAAATTCGACACTTTAAAACTGTCTTTTAAGGCCAGTAGAGGAATAAAGCCTACATACACTATTGGTCCTTCTATTTTGAAAATCCGTACGAGTTTGTCCTTCAACTTTAAATTATTACAATTTAATCATTAATTTTATAAAATGATATTCCCTCATTTTTAAAATTATTGAAACGATTTTCTTTTTGAATCGTCCATAAATTATTGAAACGTTTTCTTTAATAGAAAGTTTTTACCTATTAATTTACTTTTCTACCCTTAATTCTCTCCCGACTTTCCCACTCCACCAATTAACTCATGATTCCTCACGCAATCTCTCTACTCTACACCTTCACCGTCTCTTCCCTCCACACAACATAATTGTGTTTCTCTTAGATGGACATGGTTAAGCATTATTATCCTTGTTGAAAGAAACAAATCCAGATTTAGATTGAAACAAACCCACAGTTTCTTCATCCAATATCGATTTCTCACTCTTGTCTCTTCACACAAAATCTGAAGCCTGCATCTGCACCTTCCTCTCCATCGATCGGATGACTTCCCATGGCAAACGATGACAAGTGCTTCTCAATGAAAGTTTAGGTTTGGCTTTATGATATTGGTTGACTACGGTGGAGGAGATGGACGGGCGCACAAGCAACGGACGATGCAGTTCAACGGGCAACGATGGCCGATGAGTCTCAACCATTCCAGATCTACAATTCCACTACCATTTGATTCAATGAATATACACTTATATGAGTCTTACTCTTCTTCATTTTCTTTTCTCTTTTCAATTCTCTAAATATTATTTTTAATCTACTTGTATTTGTTCTTCAATGGTTTGAAATCTGCTTAGTTTTGCTATTGCAAGTTGTGCGAGAGAGGAGTCGAAGAAGATGAACTGGAGGGCAAATATGGAAAATAGAAGGGAAAGTGGATGTTTTTTTAAATTTCGTGATGAACTGATATGTTGCAAAAATAATAAGACGGAGGGAGTATGAGTTAGTCATTTTACCTTGATTTTATATTATCTAGTCTTCTAACTTAGTAAAATTACGTGATTTGATCTATTTATTCAACTTTTACTATTTTTACAAAATTACCAAATTATTTATTAACTTCCATTTATATCAACTAATTGATCGCGGGTCTGTCTTACAGTATGTCGTGGGTACTGCACTTTGCTTATTTGGTGTTGACATGTGGACAGTTTCGTGGAAGACTTATTGTTCAATATAAAGTGGGAAAATTATTAACTGAGCCCTGATATTTAAGTACATTAATGGAGGACTAAAATGTTATTAACCATTCTCTTCATCTCTCACTAAATCTTCGACTGCAACTTATGAGCCTCCGTTGTAGGGGTGTAAGTAAATCCCGAGACCCGAAATTTGACCGAACCCAATCCAAAAATATCAGGTTAGGGTCGGTTTAGAGGAGAAAAATGCCCTGGATAACTCGAATCCGAGTTTCTTTGTCTATTTCGAGTTCTGGTCGAGGGTTTTTTTTTTGAAAACCGAAATCTAACCCAAAAAACTGAAACTACAACCCATTCGCCCAATTAACCTACCCAATACCCAGTTTTACCCACCCTCCACAGCCCAATATGTTCTATAGCCCGAAACTACCCAGCATCCCAACCCAGCCCGACATTCATTGATCCAATCAGTTAATCACCCTCACCCTGTCACCCACTCACCCTAAACTCTCACCCATACCATCATCTGAATAAACACAAACAACCTCGCCCAACCGCTCTTTTCTTTCTTCTCAGTTCCTTAACCAAAGCAGCCCGCTTTAACAACACAAAACTCAGTCGCTGTGAAAGTGGAGGACATAACGGATGACCATTAGTGCTAGAGTACTCGACCACCGTCATTTTCTTCTATTTTTCTTTATCGATTTCGTTCCAAATGTCGGACGCCGGCAAATGAACACCTATCCGCGTCCGCCGTCGTCGTCAGTCTCTGTTGCTTGTCGATCTGCTTGCTTGGCGGTCATTGCAAAGATCTGTCGCCGCCCCTCTTTGCTTTGTTCTTTCTTGATGGATCTCTTTTTGTCATCTCCTTTTCAATCTTTGTTGCTGGATGCCTGGATCTCTCAATTTTTTAATTTTTTTTTTTTGCTTTTTAGAGTTGTTTTATTTATTTATTTCTCTTTCAGCTTTTTGAATTCTCTATGCTGAGAAATATGCGGACTTTCACCCCAAATACAAATGTATTGATCTCTCTCACCTTTTATTTGCTGATGATATGATGCTTTTTGCTAAAGCAAATTTAAAGTGTGCAAGATATCTTAATCTAGCTTTGAAGGTCTTTGCTAAATGTCGGGGCTGGTATGTAACCTTGAGAAAAGCCATGTCTTTCTTGTTGGAGTTTCTGAGTCCAGAAAATTGGAGATTCTGGAGACACTTGGGATGACCCAAGGTGAGTTCACTCTTCGTTATCTGGGTATCCCTCTGATTGATTCTAGGATCTTAGCTCGACATTGTGCTCCTCTTCTGGATAAAATCTATAAAAGATTGGATAGCTGGACTTGCAAATATCTGTCTTATGCAGGAAGACTATAATTGATTAGAGCAGTAATTTTTAGCATCCAAAATTACTGGAGCTTAATTTTTCCTGTACCTAAAGGGGTGTTAGAAGAAATTGAAAGTAAATGGAGGGCTTTTCTTTGGTCTGGAAATACTACTTCTCAAAAATCTCTAGTGGTGTGGAATACAGTCTGTACCCCCAAGAGCCAAGGAAGCCTGGGTTTATTCGATCTTCTTAAATGGAATCTAGCTGTTACAGGGAAAAAATTATGGCGTTTATTTGCAGATAAAGAAAGTATTTGGGTGCGATGGATTCATGCCATTTATATTAAAGGTCAGAATATTTGGACTATGAAAATTATTGACTCTGGTTCAGTGGTATGGAAATCTATCCTAAGATGCAGGGATACCTTTACTGATTTTATTCCACATCATCTAGATGATCATAGAATTGATTTGCAGCAACTTTATGCCCACTCCAAAGAGCATTTTGATACTATATACTGGAAAAGATTGGTATGGGGAGCGCTTCACATACCTAAACACTTTGTAGTGGTGTGGTTGGCTTTCTATAATCGTTTATATACAATGGATAGAATCTCTGCTTGGGACCCTACTGAAAATATGAATTGTAGATTTTATGGTGTGGGGTTGGATTCGCGAGACCATCTCTTTTTCAAGTGCACCTTTTCTAGAAAGGTTCTAATTGAAGGGATGAAGCTCTGCAACCTTCAAGGCTGCCCTTCTCACTGGAATGTAGTAGATGGATTCTAAACATGTCAAGAGGAAAGTCTCTTAAAGCCAAGGTTCGAAGAGCTATGTTTGTAGCTATCGTGTATCATCTATGGATTGAAAAAAACTCGAGAATCTACACGGATTCTACCAAATAGTGGAATAGAGTTATTCGAGATATTCTGGGTAGCATTCAGGTCAGAAATTCTATTATAGTGACTGATGTATTTAGTTAGGTAGGTTATGCAACATAAATTTTTTGTATAGTCTACACGCACGTAGCAGGTGCTTTTTCTTTTGATATCCTGGTTGCACTATTTTTGTAAGCTCCAGGTCTGCTGCTTTGTAAGTGCCACTAGGCATTTTTATATCAATACTAGAACATAGGAGGTGAATTTCCTCATTTCTTTTAAAAATAAAAAAATAAAATAAGTATTCACAAGAAAGTTCTATTGGATTTAACAATATTCGTTTGAAAGATCTAAAATTTCTCACTTGACTTAGTTAGTAAGTGTAAATTCACAATTGCTTTGTTAAAAATTTAAATTTTAGGATAACAATGTCTATTTATGCAATCTACTCATCCCTTTAATCGTAATTGATCATTGGCAATAAAAAATACATTGAAACTTGTTACATTTTTCTCTAATTTATTATCATCACGAACACCCCCTGATAGGAGTGTAAATAGAACATAGTAGAACAAATAATATGTCTTTTAGTTAGGGGTGTAATTGAGTCGAGCCGAGCCCGAACATCACTACTTTGAGCTCGAGTTCGAGTTCGTGAGAGTCAGCTCGAGTTCAAGTTCATCCGAGCCAACCTCAGAAAAAACTACTCGAGCTTGACTCGTCTAATGTTCGAGTTCGGCTCGATAATCCGTGAGCTCGAAAAATTAAGTATATAAGTAATTAAAATATCAGAAACCAAGGAGCAAGTTTTAAATTATTCGTGGGTCATGTAGCTCAAATCGTTTAACGTGGTTCGACATTCCGTGCTCCAAATGGCTTGTGAATGGCTCGGTTTGTTTTATACTCCTTCATTGAATTGGCTCGCAAGATGGCTCGAGCCGACCCGTAAAATTCGAGATCGGCTCGTTTGACTACCCAAAACAAAATTTCAGCTCAACCTCGGGTTCGTAAGTCGGCTCCTGTAATATGGTTCAAGCATGAGCTCAAACTGGCTTGCGAACGGCTCGGTCCATTTTACAACCATACTTTTAGTTTAGCGGAGCTGAGTATACTATAATTAAAGTTGTAGGAGTTCTTTGACAATTTAAGCAAATTTAAGGGTATGGGCTGTAAAAGGTTATTAGGGTTTGAGATGCAGAACCGTTAAAGGTTAGGTAACCCGGTGGCCCATCAAAAAAAGCCCAAATATGAGTACTGTGTTCTACCCACTAGTGCGTAAAACACCTAGCAACCCAAAACCTACAATTGAATCCCGCTGAAAACAATTTTAATCCTAATTGACTAAACTACCCTTACCATTGATCAATGTCTTTTGAAAACGTTCCCCACTCTCCCATACACCCTCGTGCTCAACTAGAAACTGAAAAGTACATCTAAATAAAAAATCTCTATCGCAGCTCCTTTGGACTCCCATTGCGGTTGAGCACCGTCGTCGGTGGTAGATTGTATAGGCTTGAGGATTCTTTCAAGAATCTGACGAAGAGGAGGCGACACAGATCTTGGTGGTTGATCAACTCGTATGGATCGCAATGGCCTTGAGACGGCGATCGAACACCACTGCCGCCGCTCAACTTCTAATGACAATTCCAGATATGAATTTATTCCCTGATCTGTTTCTTTTCAAATCTGAAACATGGCTCTAAAACTCTCTCGTGTAGTCTCTCTGCGTCGTGGTCTCATGGCGACATTGGTGGTCGTCGGCCACTCCTCCATGATGTCAAACTGTTCTTCACTCAAACTCCTTGTTGGAGATCTAATGTAGCCATGTAGGCCAGTTGGAGATGTCTGTATTGATATTTATTGTGTAAATAGTTCTGTACTGATATTTCAGAGTTCACTTTGATGGTTTAAGGTGATCTGTATAGGTTGAGGCTTTATCTAGAGTTAGTACTTATTTTGCCATCATAAGTGCTCAACAACGTGCTATTTCTCTAAGATGGTTTAGTAGGTCTCTAGTGTGATGGATAAGAACAGAAAAAAATTGGAAGAATACTGTCTACTAAAGTAACTTAAAGTGTCTATTTTAAAGTTTTATAACGTTCACAGTTGATTATATATTATTTCTTATGGTGTAATGTTTAGATATTTAACAAAATTGTCTATTATTAATTGCAGACCAACAATTAAAACATAAACAAGACAAATCTTTTGATTCAAAGCAATTCATTAGAAGATGAAACAAACAACTATACATGATGACGATGGCAAATAGATGAAGAAAAAGAAGACAACTACACATTGGTTATATACTGTCTAAAACATTATTAAAAGCTGTCTACAACAAAGTGCAATAACGTCAAAGATTTAATTTTTTTTGTTAGTTATAATTATATTTTGTCTATTATTGTAAGGTGTAATACTTTAATGACAAAACTATTTACTAAAAAAGCCCATACCGTTAATTAATTAGTTTTGCACATTTTAGTATATAACAAAATTGTCTTCCGATAATTAGAAATTGTCCATAATGAAATGCAATAATGTCGATCTACAGTTTATTTATCAGTTTTGCCTCAATCGTTGTTGCCGGTAGCACGCTAACAGTCGGAGCTGAAGCGCCGGCTAACTCCAGATCCGGGGACGTACATGGCGGCTGACGATCAGATCCAAGGGCACCAATGTAATCTCGGATGAAAAGCATCATCTGTTACAGTCACCCCCGATGAATAGTGATTTTCCGGAAAAAATTACCCGACGGTCAAAATCTGTAATTACCGGGACTCGGTTTTAAACGTACAAGCACATGTTTTCTAATAAATCTCATACTCCGGAAATTAATATGAGGTCAATTCTATGAGATTTCACATTTTTATAAGGTTCCGTGAACTCCGTGTCATTTTATCAAGAATTGATATTAGAAGGTAAAATGATCGGTTTGGAGAAGTTGACATGTTTAATGATAATTTGGATATCTCGGGATTATATTTGACCTCAATTCATCGAGATTTAAGTGTTTCAAGATGTTTCGAGAAGTTCGGGACATTTTCACAATTTTCGATTTCGGATGACAAAACGATCAATTTGGAAAATTGGGCAGAAACGCCTCTAATCCCAAATTAATTGGATCAGCCAAAATTAGGGTGGTTAGAACCTTTTTAGGGTAATCTACCTATTTACTAGCCATTATGATCTAAAAAGTAAAAGCAAACCTAAACCTTTAATTTAAGCAAATGTCTTCCCCAACCTAAAACCTAAACTAATAAACTGATACACTACTTTCCCTCCCTCTCTCATTGTAACCCGGCCTCCCCCTCCCTCTCACCCCATTCTACTTCTTTTTCACTTACCATTTTCAAACACAAAGCAAAAACTCTCTTCTTCCTCACCCAAGAAAACCGCTGGCCTCCACCAAGAAAACACCAAGAAATTCTTCCATTTTCCTTCATCCTTTCCTCCATCATCTCCACCATCCTCTAGCCTTCAAGTGTAGAGATTTCAAGGAGCAAGAAGGTGCAAAGGATCCATCTTCAAAATCGAATCTTCAAGGGTTCAAGAGATAATCTTTGGTAAGCATGTTTCATGAACATTTCTTATGAAACAAAGCTTGATAAATGGAAAATGACTCATCTCTTCTATTTTCTTAGCTTGGCCGAATCTATCAAGCATTTTTTGAGGAGGAAAACTCACAACCAACACTTGGTTAATAGCTTAAAAGGTAAGCTTTAATGTTGTTGTTGAGTTTATGAAGAAAAAGTATGATTAAATGAAGTTTGGTGGTAGAATAAAATTCAAAGCATGTTGGAAATTTATTGTGATGCTTGAATATTGTTCTTGGGTATATTTGGAGCAAGTTTAATACTTGGAATATGTTGAAAATCATTTTGGAAGATGATTTTTCTAAATGGGCCGAAAATGCATATTATGATTTTATGTACGTTTTTCTGGAGAAAAATTCTGAAAAAATATGTTTTGTGAGCCTCTCAAGCTACTGGATCTATGGTTAAAATTTGGAGAAAAATGGTTAAGGTTTGGTTAAGGAACTAAATGAAACCCAAATTAGGGTTCAAATTGAGATTAGTGATGAAAAATGGATGACCACAACTTAAGATAGTCTAACATCGACGTCGACCACAACTTAAGACTAGTGATGAAAAAAAGAGATTAGTGATGAAAAGTTTTTACAAGACGGGTTTTGGGATCACCACAACTTAAGATAGTCTAACATCGACGTCGACCGCCCGCCGCCGCTCCCAACCGAGCCGTTCCTTCTTATTCACACCGAAGGCTTCCGCAGCGCCGGGCGCGGGCGCGGGGGTGACATCGGGTGATGACGCACTGTAGTCGCTCGACATGCTTTCGGCTCTAGTTGAATTTGGGGACTATTAAATAAATTAATTATGCTCCGCTGCATTTTCACTTATATGTATGACGATTTATGTTAACTTTGGGCTTTCGTAAGACTTAATAACGCCGTTGTTGTTACTCTAATAAATTTTTTTAAATTTTCATTGAAATTTGGGTTATAAAAATGGGGGCGTTACACACAATTTCTTTGGCGACAAAGTGAGTACTTTAAATTATGATATTGATAAGAATTATTGAACTTAAAATGTCTAAACACTCATGTAAAAATAATAGATTAAATATTGTGAAATAATGAAAATAAATGTATGTATTTGTTTAATACGGACGGAGTATCATTAAAAAAATAACATAAATAAGCAATAAAACTGATAAAATACAAAACAAAAAATAAAAATAAAATTGAAAATGAAAAAAAAAAAAAAACTAAAAAAACAAAACAAAACAAAAAAAACGAAGTACTGTTCATTGAACAATGATTTCCTTACCAAAATAATTGCATTTAAAGTATTTCGGTGGATTCTTTCCGATTCATTTATTTTTTTTTCTTTATTAATATTTTTATTAATAAATTACTTTGGAAATCATATAAAGACAATTCATGTTTAATATAGAAATTTGTGCAAATATTTTACAAATATACACATAGGAAAAATTATTCAATAAATTTTGAAGGCAATGTGAGAAAAAATAAAGGATGGTAAATGATTTGCCATTTAAAAAATTGGAAGAAGAAAAAATAAACATAAACAAATAAACAAATAAAAAATAAATAAAAACAAAACATAAATAATTATAGATAGTATAATAAGATATATATATATATATATATATAATATTCTTACATCCAAATTATCAACATACAAAATATGCTTAAATTATACTCCACAAGGGTTTATCGGTGGAATAGTCATTGAATTTCCTTTTTTTTTGCTATATAACTTTGGTTTCCCTTTTGTTTCCATTTAGGTTAGTAAGAGTGGAAAGCAAAATTGACTTATCTTGTAATATAAATAATGTTTTGGGAGTCATTGCACAATCTAACAAACTAGGAGGCTATATAGAGAGTATTATTGGATGCGGGGTATGTGTGTATATCTTTGAACGGGTTAAACCAGCTGACTAACGGGTCACTGAAGTTTTACGTTCTCAACATTTTAGGCCTAGTAATAGTAAAAGCGTCAAGTGCAACCCCGGTCTCGAAAGAATTAAGTTGGACTCAACTGTAACATATATATTGTGAAGGGTCTAACTGATAACTATAAAACAGAAGGAGGACTAAGAAGGAGTTGTACCCTATTTACTGTATATGAACAGTAAATAGGGCCTCATCCTTTAGTGTATATATATAATTAATCTTCAATTAATGTATACATGTAATTTTTATGTTTTAAGGTTCAATATTTGACTAAAATAGTTACTGAGATAATTAATAGTGAAAAAAATTCATAAACAAATACTTGATCTGTCTCCAAATAAATAGTGCGTATTCTATTTTGGGATGTCTTTTTTTTTTTTTAATTTTAGTTGAGTTGATTTACTCAAGTACCTTTAACATTTTACCATCTATTAGGGCTGAAAATGAGCCGAGTCGAGCCGAGTACTAGGTTGTTCATGTTAGGTTTGAAAATTAGGTCGAGCCTTAAATTCTGTTCAAGCTTGGCTTGAAAATAATATGAACGAGCTTGAACGAGTTTTAAATCAATCGAACTTGAGTCGAGCTCGAGTTGTTCACGAATATCAATGAAAAATATTGGGTTAAAATCGAGCCGAGTCGAGTATTAAACTGTTCATGTTAGGCTTGATAAAGGTATCGAGCTTAGAATTTTGTTTAAACTTTGCTTGAAAATAATATGAACGAACTCGAATGAATTTTTAATCGAGCTGGACCCGAGCCGAGTTCGAGTTGTTCGTTCAACTTTCACCCCTACCATCTATTACTCCAAATGTTTACCAAAATTATTTTGAGTACCAAAAGAAATGCACAATTTCTTTGGAGATGGAGTGAGTATGTTTTAAAATTATACTCCCTTAGTCTGTCAAAAGTTGAACCATTTGTTTTAAGCTTCACAGTATTTAATCTATAATTTTTTCATGAATATTATGACTTTAAAAATTAAATATTTCATATGTGTATCATAATTTGAAATCTAATTTTTCTAAATATATTTTTTCTTGTTTTTTCTTCCCACTTTATCCTTGGGTGCGTTCTTTGCACAAAAATTTAGCAAAAATTTAGCAACAATTTAAATTTAAGAGGGAAATTGTGAGAGAAAAAGTTTCAAGGAATAATGAAAATTTTGAATTGTTGTTGGTTTTTTATAAATAGAACACATCTCTTATTAAAATTTAAGTCAAATATTAAATCTTAAAATAATAAAGTCAAATGGTTTAACTTTTGGCTGATAAAGGAAGTACTTCAAATTATGATATGGATAAAAATTATTGAACTTAAAATGCCTAAACACTCATCTAAAAATAATAGATCAAATATTGTGAAATAGTGAAAATAAATGTATATATTTTTTTTAAGACGGAGGAAGTATCATTAAAAAAATAACATAAAGAAGAAATAAAACTGATAAAATACCCAAAAAAAAATGAAAATGAAAATGAAAATAGAAAACAAAAAAAATAATCTGAAACTGCAAAAAGAAAAACAAAAAAAAAAATGAAAAGACAGACGAAGTACTGTTCATTGAACAATGATTTCCTTACCAAAATGTATAATTTGACCGATTTAACCGTATTATGATTACTTATTTTACATAGTTATATATTGAATAAAGTGCTAGATTTTAATTCATGTACTATTATGATTATATTTTAATTTTTTATATTAATAAAATTTTATTTTTTAATTTTTTTGTAATTTACGGTCATTTTTCATCCGTTTCCAGTTAATTTTAACGAACTTGATGAAAAAATGATAACTTTAGGAGTAAAATCCATTTTTAATCTCTTAACTTCAACACATGTCCTATTTTGATCCGCTTTTAAAAATTCGTTCTATTTGAATCATAAAACTGTGTATTTTGTCCTATTTTAGTCCTTATGTTACTTTGTCAATTAAGTTTTCTGTTATCTTTTTGTAATTTACAAAAATAAAATACCCCTATAAATATAGTCTAATTACACATTTAAAGAGATGTCATCACTAAATATTTAAGCAAATTTACGTAGAAGTCCTATAGATTTTTTTGTTACTTTCCTCTCTTTTCCTCTCTTTCTCTCTTCAAACCCATTCCCTCGGACGCTTTTGGATACAGATCGAAACCAACTACCTCTGTTTTCACTCTTTGTTTTCAAGTTCTATCAATTCATTCTAGTATCTCAGCCCTACACACCATCTAAACTTGAATAATTTCAATGCCACCAACACAACCATGGCCATCATTAGTTTATACCGTTTCTGTTTCAGATTAATCACAAATTCAGGTTCTCAATCAATTCAAATATCAAAAAATAAAGCATCAAGACAACTTAAGTAATCTATATAAAATCTCAAAAATTATAAACTCTTATCGCAGTGGCCCGCCAAATTGCAACTGTGCAATGAAAACCACAAGCAGGTCTAGTTCATATAAGGGGCAACATCTGAAAACTTAAAGGGAACCCAAAAAAAAAAAAAAAAAAAAAAACCACCAGAGAACGAAGCCAGCTTGAATCTTTATCTTCTTCAAAAAGCACAAAACCCAGATTCATAAACTCTTTTACCTCATCGAATTCCATCTTCTAGTGCCGCCGGTTCATCTCCCTCCTCTTCCGATCGACGATTCAGATCTATTGTCGCCGGTTCATCTCCCTCCTCCTCCGATGAAGAAGACGGCGGATCTCTCTCGTCACCGGAGAATAGACTCCGACAAGAGCACCGACAATCACCGCGGCCTCCATCATCCTCGGCCTTTAATCCCAGCAGTGGTGCAAGGCCGAAGCTTGTGCGAGACCGCTGTGACGAAGAAAAAACGGGCATAACTGGAGGGAGATTGATGAGAAGCTTAAGGCTGTGAAGATCAAAGAGACATTGGGTGCACTTATTTATGAAGAAAATTAGGATGACGCATGTAAAGGTGAGATTAAAAAAAAATTGGGATTTGCTGGAGCTAGATGTGATCTTGGTTCTTGATTCGAAGAGAGAGAAAGAGAGAGGATGATAGAGTAAAGTCAATCCTGTTAATTACTAATTAATGGAAAAAATCACTAGTTCTCCCTAATACTACTTACTTAATATAATTAATTAATTAATAATTCTAAAAATTAAAATATCCATCCTACAAAAGA
>JBBYHH010163674.1:0-22918 GCA_038382905.1 Daphne laureola | reverse complement strand
TGAGGGGAACGTGGGAGTTACGCGAGGGAGGACGTGGCCCTCCTGTCCAGGTGCGGGCTCGCTGGTGGAGGGGCGCAGTCATCCGGGCTCGCACGCGAGGGCCGACCATCCGCACCCCTTAATGGGGTTGCCTGTGTTTGCACGTGCGGTAGCTATTATGCAAAATCCACGGAGGCTCACGCCTGGGTCGCTGCGCGAGCCCTGCTGAGGCGCATGCTTGAATAAAGGCTGCGCGAGGTCTGCTGAGGCGCATGCTTGGATAGTGTACCAGTTTAAAAGCAGAGTTGCGGTGTGAAGAGGTGCCCTGCAGGTGAGCAGGTTACAGCTATGGATCTGTAATGTAGTGGCGGAGCAGTCTCCTGTGCGATGACAACACTGTTGTCGCCGGCGGATTGCTAGTGAGGGGATATTCCATCAAATCATCAATCGCAGGTGAACTTCCCTTGTCCGTTAATCCCACGATGCTGCATGTTTGAGTTCTTTTAGGGAGTGATGCGTCTGTAAGGTCTAAGGTGGACCAATTAGATAGTGGAGATAGTGGACTTTATGATACCGACTTTCCAAAATTAAATTCCATTAGTTATTCTTTATATAAGGAAGGGAATCGTTCCAAGGATGTTTTTTACTCTCCAATTTCAAACTCCCAATGGAATTTCATTTCGAATCATTTTGGTTTCGGGTATTTAAAAGAAACAAACAGTTTGGAAATGTTCAAAAATGTAAAATTTGCATGGGAAACTTCAGATGAGAAAAAAATGGTGATGTTTTGAAGAAGCAATTACCTGATGTCAAATTAGTGACAAATGTGAGACCGATGTCGGGATTAAAGAGACTTCAATGGACTACTAGAGATTAACCAATTTGGGGATGGTTGGGTTTAGTTTTGATTTTTGTTGGGAAGTGTGAGTTTGTTGATAAGAGTTTTCTTCTTGGTTTCGGCATGTGGGCGTGAGTGGTGTTTTTCATGATGTTTCTTATGGAGTTTTTTTTCTTCTTTTCCTAATTATGTATTTGGGATTTTGGTGTAATCAGTTTTTTTATTAATAAAATTATTGTTGTCTTAAAGTACATTTCTCTTCTTTCTTAAATAAAAGGTAAGATACTCGTGCTAGTTTGACACTCGTTCATGAAAACTTCTCTTAAGCATTTTCTCAAAAACCTTGTAGGCGTATGGAAGACAAATCCGAAATCTAAATATACACAACATTAAAGTACCCAAACAAGCCGCATATATCATCAACACACCAAAAGAGTCAAGAATCAAGCATTACTTCCACAAACAGCCAAACACTAAATGTTCGGATCCTCTTCAAATGGACCTACTTAATTATCAACAAAGAAAGAAAAATACACATAAAATAAGATATAGAATGGATAGAAATATTAGATAAGGATAGAAATCACTAATATTGCAGCAAATTGAGAGTTGCATCCTCCATGAAAAAAAAAAAACCATAAGCTCCCCTTAAAGCTCTCTACCAAAATATGAAATTCTTTCCTTATAGTCTCTTGCTTGTCTAATAACAAGAGAAAGGACCTATATTCATTTTACTAAAGTTCTAAAGAGTCCCTATATATTTTACTAAAGTTCTAAAGAGTCCCTATACATATTACACTTTTAGACCCCATTTCTCTTTTTGTTTGCAGCAGAGGGTCGGAACATTTTATTAGAAGAAGCAGAGGAAAAATGCATTATATCAGCTCTTGAGGTTGGTAATCCAACAGTTGGAGTTTCCCATCTCCAATACGCGGACGACGTTGTTTTTTTTAGGTCTTGGGAACGCAAAAACAACAAGAATATGCTGAGGATTTTGACCTATTTCAATATGATCTATGGTCTGGAAATCAATTTGGAAAACAGTTTGTTGTTCGGTGTTGGAATAAGTTCTCGTGAATTACAACTCATGGAAAAAATTATGGGATGTTCCCAGGTCAGTTCTCGCTTACTTACCTTGGTTTACCAGTTGGTTCGGCTATGTCCCGCACAAAATCTTGGGGAAAAGTAGAAGAAAAGGTTGAAAACAAACTCTGTACCTGGAATTCAAAGAATATATTTGTTGGAGGTCGGCTGAGAGCAATTTTTTTCGGGGGGGGGGGATCAGGATTATCATGGAATTTATTGGATTGCTTGAGACACTATTTTAAGGAGGTTGGAGGTTTGGGGGTGTGTAGAGTGAAACATAAGAATCAGGCGTTGCTATGTAAATGGTGGTGGAGATTCAAGGTAGAGAAGCATGCTTTATGGGTTAGGGTAGTTAAGGCCATTCATGGAGTGGAGGGGGGCCTGGTTAGGAAAAGTGATCGTGGGAACAAAAAGATTGGAGGAGTCTGGGGGGATATCATCAAAGTAGGACAGGAGGTGGAACATCTTGAAGTAGATTTTGTGAATTTTTTTCATAAAATAGTGGGGAATGAGAAAAACACTCTCTTTTGGAATGAAACTTGGGTGAGAAACACTAAATTAGAGATTCTTTTTCCTAGGTTGGTGAAGTTGGAAGTAGATAGTGGGTGTAAAGTGGCAAAGAGAGGCTTTTGGGCAGATGGTTTGTGGATTTGGGAATGGAACTGGAGGAGGGCTCCTAGAGGGAGAGAGCTAGGAGAATTTCAAGAACTAACACATATTTTAAATTCTGTAAATTTATCTGCAGTTTCTGATGACAAATAGAGATGGTCTCTAGACAACAATGGCGTTTTCATAGTGTCAAAGCTTACAAAAATCATCGCCGAGGTTAACCAACCTGCTGTTGTCATTATCAATCATTGTCCGTGGCCTTCCTGGATTCCTAAGAAGGTGCAGTTGTGCTATTGGCACGCCCATCTTGACAGATTGCCTACTAAAGATCAATTGATGATGAGAGGCATCCCTTTCAGAATACGAGTTGTTTCAGGTGTGCAGAACAAATGGAAAATCTGGATCATATATTGATTTGATGCCCATTCGCCTCAGAAATTTGGAGATTGGTGCATCTATGGTGTCAAACTGGCTCGTTTCTTGTGTTGGATGTTCCGGAACTACTTGCTGCTCAAACAATCAGAATAAATGTTGGATAGTTGTCCGTTTCATTACAGTGTGGTGCATCTGGAAGGAGAGGAATGAAGTCGCTCACGGAGGTATTCATAAAAAGTTGTTTACAAGTGTTGGATTCCATACAATACTTCTCTTTTTTATGGATATCAAATAGGTGGAATCACAGTAAATTAGTATGGGTAGACTGGTTATTGCACCCCATAGTTGCAATTAAAAATTGCAACTGATTCTATCCCGTCTGTACGATTTGAACTTTTGGTAGCTATTTTCATACTCCCTCCGTCTGCAAAAGATTCATCCGTTTGATTTTGCTGTTTTAAAGTTCAATGTTTGATTCAAATTTTATTAAAGATAAATAGTTTAAAAAAAATTAAAAAAAATATATTTAGAAAATTTGGATTTCAAATTATGATATACATGAAATATTTAATTTTCAATGTCTAAACATTCATAAAAATAAATTATAGATTAAATACTGTGAAACTGTCAAAACAAATGGATGAATACTGTCAAAACAAATGGATGAATCTTTTACGAACGGATGAAGTATTGGAGATAGCTATTTCTTCTTAATATTGATTTTCACTGCCTTTTAAAAAAAACAAAAAATTGGGGGGTAAAAAGTCAAACACAACGGATACAAAGGCTTGGGGATCGAGAAAGAAAGCAGTGGCCACGTTCTGAAAAATCTACAGTTGGTAGCACCACTTTGGAGCCATATTGGAGCTATGAACGATCATCATGAATCTAGTCTCGTGAGTAGTAAATTCAAGTAACACTAAATCAACTTTTAAAGGCGTAACGATCCGCATGACTACGTTCCGTGATCAACATCCCCTTAATCAACATTATGGCCTTTTTTGGTTGATATGAGCTAGATCAACATCGACTTCTTGAGAAATCAACATAAGGCAAATCATCATGGATGTCTTCCTAGATTGACATAACGTTCATCGTCATTGTTCTTATTGTTGATCAACAAGTACTTCTGATGATCAACAACCCAGAAATCGGCATTATGGGCTGGTTGGTCCATATGAGTTAGATCAATACTTCATAGAAATCAGCATAACACATATCAGCATTGATGTCTTCCACAATCGACATAACACTCATTACTATTATTCTCATTTTGATTAGCATATTGTAAACGTTGATAAGCATATAGTACTTGGTCAATATGAGCTAGATTAACGTTGTATTCATTCCAAATCAGCACATGACAAATCAGCATCTATGTCTTCAGCGATCGACATGTCATTCATAACATTTTTTCTCATTATTGATGATCATATCATACAAGTTGATCAACATACAGTACAACGTGATCAACATAACACGTAAACTAACATGATTCTAAAATACTTCTTCCGTCCATTTTTAATAATTATGTTTATTTTTCAACATCTAATCTTTTTTTTGGACGGCAAGAGAGGATTATATTAGAGAGAGAAGAATGTACAAGAAAGAAGCTTTAAGAAAAAATTCTACAGTGGAGGAAGATGAATTTAAATAAACTGAAGAAGACTCCTAAGAAGATGTAAGCTGCTGATGAGAGAAATTTTGGCCTCTTTAGCAGATCCCCAGAGGGTTGGTGAACCAATCATCCAATGTTGAGGTGAGCTTGCATCCCCTCGTCTTGAACCAAAGAAATGATTGGAGCTGAATCTCGGACAGGATCTGAAGAGAACTCCAAGAAATGTTTTGCATAACTAGCCGGTTTCTACCTTTCCAGATCGCCCAGCTCATAATGATGCCTATGCCCTGCATCTAATTTATGTATTTCTTTCTTCTACATTTTGGCATATAAAGTTATATAACTTATATACATAAGATAAATCAATGTATCTAGTTTCTGAAAATATTTTTTGAGAAATTTCTTTCTAGTAAAAATTGAATCAAACAAAAATTCGAAAATCAAACGTAACAATTAAATAGGGACGGAATGATTAAGTGTTATGATTGGTGATGTCATAAACAGCAGGTACTGAGTATTTAAGGAGTCAAGCAAAGCAAATCTGTTATTAATCCCTACGAATTAAGCTGTGAAGCAAAACATGCTATTAGGTGGCAATTATCATCTTAAGTATACCTTAATTAGTCCCAGATCCATCAGGTTTAGGTAAAACTGTGTTTTAAACCTGAACTGGGACTTCTCAGTAGGTAATCAATCAGAGATTTTAAAAGGACTTGCTTCCACACTAATGATCAGCTTAACTGATAATGGACCATATGCACAGCCAGAGTGCCTTACTTGAAAACAAATACCTAGTACTTGATCTTCTTCACTTCTAACAACAAACATGCATCAAAACACATTGTGTACTTCACCTTCCATTCGCACATTCCTGCCATTTCTTTTCATTGTTGAAGACTATAGTTTTCATTCCAGCAATATTGCCTTGCCATAAATTTAAACCCCTCGACACAAAAAGCCTAGATCTCGTCCCACTGTGCTAAGTCAACCTCTCATGATGAAATAGCAGTAGCAACACCAGAAAAAACTGAGTCTTAACTCTAACTAGTTGGGGGATTGGGGCTTGACTACATAAATCATGCACATCACTACACTCCCGTTTGTCACTGACAAGCTCCTCTGGTGTACCTAGAAGAGTGAGACCCCTTTTCTTTCAGGTTAAGTTTAGGTCTACCATTAACTTTGCTTTTCACGTATGCACAACAAGCTCTCATGACCGAGTAGCAGCACCTATAACAGCAGCAAAAACTGAGCCTTAATGTCAGCTAGTTGGAGTCTCCTACATGAATCATACAGCTCCACTCTGCTCTATCAGAAACAAGCTTTTGATCTACTATCTCAGGAAGTGCCAGTCAGTCAGACCCCTCTGCACTAGGTTTCCCACTTAAATTTAAGTACACTGTTAACTTGTTTAACCTTGCCTTAATCTAGCTTATCTACGCCAAGAAACAACCTACTCTAGAAGTAAACATTTCACTTACTTGAAACACTCATCTGTAAGAAAACAAGCCATGCCCAATATCCTAGCCATTATCCATAGCCCAAACACCAATACATAACCAATATACTTGATTCTTTTTGCAAACTCAATTTAAACGCAAATTGAGAGGTTATCGATTCTTCCTCCTCTATCAGGCTCTTCAAGTTGAACCAATCAACTAAAGACATCAATATAGTAACTCGTTCATCACGAGCGTCCAAAACAAGATTTTGCAAACTACTATATCATGCAACATATGTCCTTGATAAGATCTGATAGAATGAACTGAATAACAACCAAAGGGAAGGCACAATTCTCTGCTCAATGTATGCCAGAAAAAAATGATCAGCGTTCAACTAAACTAGTATGAAAGAGAGCACCTCAAATCCTCAACTATCCAGCTCCATTACCTGGGCAGCTTTAGCTAGGCAAGACACTCGTGCTAGTTTGACTGTCTAAGGTTCATGAAAAGTTCTCTTAAACATTTTCTCGAAAATCTTGTATGCGTATGCAAGACAAACTTGAAATCTAAGCATACACGATATTAAAGCACCCAAATAAGCCCCATATATCATCAACACGCCAAAAGAGCCAACAGTCAAGCATTACTTTCACAAAGACCCAAACAGTAAGTGTTTAGATCCTCTACAAATGGACCTACGAAATTATCAACAAAGAAAGAAAAATACACATAAAAGAAGAGATAGAATGGATAGAAATATTAGATAAGGATAGAAATCACTAATAGCTTAGCAAATTCGGAGTTGAGTCCTCCATGAAAGAAAACCATAAGCTCCCCTTTAAGCTCTCTACCAAAATTTGAAATTCTTTCCTTCTAGTCTCTTGCTTGTCTAATAACAAGAGAAAGGACATATATATATTTTACTAAAGTTCTAAAGAGACCCTATACATATTGGACACTTTTAGAGGACTAAATGAGGGTAAAAGTCCAACACAACCGATGCAAAGGCTTGGGGATCGAGAAAGATCGCAATGGTCACGTTCTGAAAAATCTACAGTTGGTAGCACCACTTTGGAGCCATATTGGAGCTATGAACGATCACCATGAATCTAATCTTGTAAGTAGTAAATTCAAGAAACAGTAAAATCAACTTTTAAAGGTGTAACGATCAGCATGACTACGTTCCGCGATCAACATCCCCTTAATCAACATTATGGCCTTTTTTTTGGTTGATATGAGCTAGATCAACATCAACGTCTTGAGAAATCAACATAAGGCAGATCAACATGGATGTCTTCCTAGATTGACATAGCGTTCATCGTCATTGTTCTCATTGTTGATCAACATGAGTACTTCTGATGATCAACCCAGAAATCGGCATTATGGGGTTGGTTGGTCTATATGAGTTAGATAAACATATAGTACTTGGTCAATATGAGCTAGATTAACGTGTATTCATTCCAAATCAGCATATGACAAATCAGCATCTATGTCTTCAGCGATCGACATGTCATTCATAACATTTTTTCTGTTTATTGATAATCAATTCATACAAGTTGATAAACATACAGTACAACGTGATCAACATAACACGTAAACTAACACGATTCTAAAATACCCCCTCCGTCCATTTTTAATAGTTACGTTTCTTTTTCAGCATCCAATCTATGTATTTCTTTCTTCTACATTTTGGCATATAAAGTTATATAACTTATATACATAAGATAAATCAATGTGTCTAGTTTCTGAAAATATATTTTTCATATTTTTTGAGAAATTTCTTTCTAGTAAAAATTGAATCAAACAAAAAATTCGAAAGTCAAACCTAACAATTAAATAGAGACGGAATGAGTAAGTGTTATGATTGGTGATGTCATAAACAGCAGGTACTGAGTATTTAAGGAGTGAAGCAAAGCAAATCTGTTATTAATCCCTACGAATTAAGCTGTGAAGCAAAACATGCTATTAGGTGGCAATTATCATCTTAAGTATACCTTAATTAGTCCCAGATCCATCAGGTTTAGGTAAAACTGTGTTTTAAACCTGAACTGGGACTTCTCAGTAGGTAATCAATCAGAGATTTTAAAAGGACTTGCTTCCACACTAATGATCAGCTTAACTGATAATGGACCATATGCACAGCCAGAGTGCCTTACTTGAAAACAAATACCTAGTACTTGATCTTCTTCACTTCTAACAACAAACATGCATCAAAACACATTGTGTACTTCACCTTCCATTCGCACATTCCTGCCATTTCTTTTCATTGTTGAAGACTATAGTTTTCATTCCAGCAATATTGCCTTGCCATAAATTTAAACCCCTCGACACAAAAAGCCTAGATCTCGTCCCACTGTGCTAAGTCAACCTCTCATGATGAAATAGCAGTAGCAACACCAGAAAAAACTGAGTCTTAACTCTAACTAGTTGGGGGATTGGGGCTTGACTACATAAATCATGCACATCACTACACTCCCGTTTGTCACTGACAAGCTCCTCTGGTGTACCTAGAAGAGTGAGACCCCTTTTCTTTCAGGTTAAGTTTAGGTCTACCATTAACTTTGCTTTTCACGTATGCACAACAAGCTCTCATGACCGAGTAGCAGCACCTATAACAGCAGCAAAAACTGAGCCTTAATGTCAGCTAGTTGGAGTCTCCTACATGAATCATACAGCTCCACTCTGCTCTATCAGAAACAAGCTTTTGATCTACTATCTCAGGAAGTGCCAGTCAGTCAGACCCCTCTGCACTAGGTTTCCCACTTAAATTTAAGTACACTGTTAACTTGTTTAACCTTGCCTTAATCTAGCTTATCTACGCCAAGAAACAACCTACTCTAGAAGTAAACATTTCACTTACTTGAAACACTCATCTGTAAGAAAACAAGCCATGCCCAATATCCTAGCCATTATCCATAGCCCAAACACCAATACATAACCAATATACTTGATTCTTTTTGCAAACTCAATTTAAACGCAAATTGAGAGGTTATCGATTCTTGCTCCTCTATCAGGCTCTTCAAGTTGAACCAATCAACTAAACACATCAATATAGTAACTCGCTCATCACGAGCATCCAAAACAAGATTTTGCAAACTACTATATCATGCAACATATGCCCTTGATAAGATCTGATAGAATGAACTGAATAACAACCAAAGAGAAGGCACAATTCTCTGCTCAATGTATGCCAGAAAAAAATGATCAGCATTCAACTAAACTAATATGAAAGAGAGCACCTCAAATCCTCAACTATCCAGCTCCATTGCCTGGGCAGCTTTAGCCTTAGCCACTGCTGTTAACTTGGTCTTCACCTTCCTCTTACCCACTTGAAACCCACTACCGCCACTCTTCCTTTTCTTCTTCTCAAGACCATCAACCTACAGAATTTTCACATATACAGGAAAATTTTCAGGAAACCTGATCGCCAGTCAGTCTGTGGGCTCATATGCAATTATGGCACTAAAAAGCTTACTTTCATCTTATTCTTCTTTGCTTCGAGCTTCATGGCTTTCTTCTGCCTCTCTTCCTTCTCTCCTGTTCCATAATCACACATCAATAAGCTGGTGAACCAAAACAAACTAAAATCACAACATGAGTTACAAAGGAAAGGGCGAACTGAGTACGTTGGAGATCGAATTCGTGCTGCTTTCTCCGTTTAGCTAAATTGTTCTTTTTCGACATTGTCCCTTGGGATGATCGAAACAAGCTCCGCCTCCGATATTCTTCAGCTGATTTGAATCGGAAACTGAAAACCCTAACAGCAAAACTCCGACGACAACCTTCGAGACTGGAATATTGGTAAACAATTATTTACCCACTTACTCCTTACACTACTAAATGTAGTTCAATCGAAGGAAACACTTTACTTTACGGCTCATATAACAGTTTCTGTCAAACGAGCAGAACTTCAGAAACAACAAACTCAAGCTTGATGCAAAATGTTGATTCGAATTTTAAAATGAACTAAGCTCGACTATTAATTGTTTGAGTCAGCTCGCGAACCAGCCATTTAAGTTAGTGTAAATTCATTTTTATCCCAACCCTACTGTTGAAGTATAAGGACCTAACTTGTTGTATAAGTTTGTTTAGGACACCTTTATCTATCTCTTAATAGTTTAGTGACTTTACTAGACTATTGTTGTTAGCAGCTATACACGCATCAGTCAATCTGCATCAGTGTTCTAATACTTAGGACTCAAGCTATTACCTTTAGTGTTTGTATTTAGGTAAAACACTTGTAAGTAATACTTGTATATATGCTTACATTTGATCATTGAATAATACTCCGTTTCAAAAATAATAAAATGTTTTTTTTACTGTTTTCAGTTGCCGTATTTTATTTAAAATTTAATTAAGAAAAACAGTGAAAGAAAAATAAAAAAATATATATTTAAAAAGATTAGATTGTAAATTATGAAAAACATCTGAATCATTTAATATCACATATCTATAATTTCATAAAAATAAATTATAGATTAAATACTGTGAAAACAATAAAAAAACGTTTTATTATTTTTGATACGGAGGAGGGAGTACAATTTGGAGAAATATTCTAAACCTAGAATTCTACACCTACAACTCCTAAATCGGAAATCTGCCATTATCATTCCATAATCGTTTCTCTTCAATTCTTTCTGATCTTGTCGCCAGCCCCCAACCCCACGCCATGTCCTTCGTTGTTGACCCCAACCTTTTCGTCTACTCTTTGTGAGCCAAAAGAAATACCAGCTTCTCAATCTAATGTTGAATCCTCCTGCAACAAAGCCAATTGCCTTACAGATGAGCCTCCAATCCAGTTGCTTCATGGCATGAGGCGACGAGAAACAAAGAGAGGCCAAGAGAGGGAGAAGCAGCAAAAGGCCGAGAGAGTGGGACGTCATCGACATCATCGTCGGGATGTGTTTAAAAACATAGAGGACAAAGTTACTGGGGATAAATCAAAAGTTTAGTCCTGAACTTTCGAGCCGATAATGAACTTTAAAGAACCATCATTTTCGAGTTCGGATTGAACGAACTCGAAATCGAGCCGACTTTTACGAGCCGGTGATGTTTGAGCTCCGATCGACTCATTTACACCCCTACACTCAGTGGCAGACGCAAGATTTTTAGCATGTAAGGGCACAATTTCTATATTTCTTAAACTTTTTTTTTTCTGATTTTTTTTTGGTAATTTAAAAAAATCAGATTAAATATCCATAGTTCTCTTAATTTTAATATAAAAAATATTTGTGATAACAATTAAAAAGATGTAAAAAGAATTTGTGGGGATGAAGAAGATGATGTTACACTAGATGATATAATTTATTTAAAAGTTGAAAGTGTAATAATTTTTTTAAACAATTTTATCTAATTATTTGTTCAAAATATTGTAATAAAAAAATCCAAGTTTATGAAATATAAACACTCTTATTTGTTAGGAAAGAAACAATTTATTTTATTTAATAATAGTTAATCACATTAAAAATATTTAAGATCAATTCTTAACATTTTATCAAAATTATAATATTTTTATAATAAAATAACTAATTTTGTGACTTAAATATAAAGTTGTAAATAATACTCCTTCCGTCCCAAAAGTAATGAAACGTTTATTTTTCAGCATTTAATCTATAATTTTATTTTTCAATCATTTTAAAATATAAATTTAAGTCTTTTGTATACAAATAAAAATTTCATATGTCTATTTTACATACATATTTTATTTATATTTTTTTTATTTCAGAATAATATAAATAAATTAAAATCAAATAAATATCAAAAATCAAATATTTCATTATTTTTTAATGAAATAATAGAATGCAAAAAATAGTTTAGCTATTTTCTTTCCAGCTGCAAGCACGGACAAACTCACGCGATTCTGTCATTTGGACTTTAAAGGTCCGTTAATCCTTCACCTATGTACTTTTGTTCAAAAGGATCCTTATACTTTATTTAGTTTAGTAAATACTATAATTACTATCTTAATTTATAAAATTTTACTGGAACACGTGCCCCATGTGTTTCATGATGGACCCGCCCCTGCCTGCACTAAACTATTTTTTTTCTAACGCTTCCAATCTACACATGCATGCTAAAAAATATTGGAATACATGTTAACCCCTAAAGTTCCTTGTTCCACAGTTAATCCTACATTCTCCACTTGATCTAACCATGCGACCACCTGTAACATCATCAACGTTGCCTCCACTATCGTGTATCATGAGATTCATGACATCGTAGTGATGCTGATACCCCTGTATAACACCTTATCCTCTTTTTTTTTTTAACCACAATAAATTTATTAAATTATTAAGAAGTACATAAATTTCAATAAAATGTTGGAACGAACACTCAATAAAAGTAAAGTTAAAAACCCAAGTCTCTTTAAAACAAACAAAAAGGATCGAACTATCCCATCATGAAAAGAAAAAAAATATGTAATATTTATGACCCTGATTCACTCTGCATTTTCAGATCCATGAGTGCTCTAAAATCTCTCTTTTGGCCACTTGCTCTTTAATTTTTGAAGTTTCATTGCAGTCTTCTTAGTTCGTTCTTCAACTTCGCACGGGACCCAGAATTCGAAGCTCCTCTTTTGACGGGTTTGAACGTCTCATCATAAATCTCCAACGCGACTCATTCACATCCCTCGAAAGAGCACCCTAGAAATTTACTAACTTTATCCACACGCCTCTTGTCTCTAAATGGATTTACGCTCCTGTTAGTTTTCCTTGATCCATTTGATCCACTAACCTCAGAAATTACTTCATCTTCCCTTATCTTCGAGCCTGATAAATTGTTGTCTAAAGAGGGCGATATTCCTGAAAAAATAAAAGTTTCAGACTTGGTATCTGAAGCTTTTTTGTTTTGATTCTACCTTTTCCCTTCCCTTCGTTTGCCCCTTATCAAACTTCTCCAAAACAACTAAACCAGCCTCCTCCAAACTCTTTACTGCAGTAGACGAAACATTAGACTCCTCATGTAAATTCCCACCAAATTCAGTGACTTGAGTAGTATTAACACTACCAATATTTGGACCATATTTGTATTGGCCAAAAGGAAGAACACCTTATCCTCTATGACACCATTACTCAACCGGCGCCCACACTCTTACTTCGAGCTTTTCTTGAGCCTGTTGTGTCGAACCACTAGTCGGACGAACTTCGAGCGTCATTGGAGTTAAAGCCTCTGAATCCCTCACCCTCTCTCTCTCTCTGAAAAACCCTAAATCTGTCGAGACTTGACCTTTTCCACATATTCTCATATCTGAAAGAAAATCCTAATTTAGAAGATGGTGAGGCATGGTAAAAGGTGGGTGAGAAGGTGTGATGAGCGTGCAACAATGCTATACTTTTCCCCCCAAAACATGTGCATTAATGATATTTTGCTACTTAGTATGGGCTAGAGCATCTTTTGTAAAACAAATCCATGATGGCGCCAAAGAACAGAGAAATGGGGTGATTTTGGGCATTTTGGAGGTCAATGAGGTGACCGCACTCAAAACTCAAGCTCTGAAATGAAAAAAAGAAGGAAAACGGAGGAAAAATGTGACGCGTTGGGCGATCAACGGGGCGACTGACCATCCGACAAGCTAGGCGATCGCCCCCTGAATGGTTCAGACAAAAGTCAACTATGTCACTTTCAGAACGGGGAGATCGACCAAAACTCCCGGTACGATCGCCCTACTTGACAAAAATGTCATCGAAGATTCTTGGTGTCGGGACAACCGATGGGACGATCAGGTAATTTGTCCGGGTGATCATCGCGCCCTATAGAACTAACTATTTTTTTCTTGTTTTCAGTAATGGAAGTGAGATTCCCTCCTCTAAACCTACATAATTCATCCAACACCTTCTAAACCCCAACCAAACCTTTATCTCTAACCCTAAAATCTAACTCAAACCTCTATCCTAACCTAAATATATTGAAACTTACCTCCTAACCTAAAATCCCTAATCCCTTATAAATACCCCTTAACCCTACACCATTCTACACACTTCATCAATCCTTAAAATGATGTACATCGGGTTGTGCAATGCAAAGATGCAGACAATGATTCACACAATCACTTCAAATTATAATTTATAACCTCACTTGCACTATCTAATCGATTATAGTATAGTGATTCACTAAGTGAGGGTCGAACCCAAGAGAGTTGTATTCTCTAAACTAGTGTTAAATGACTAATTCACCTATAGATATGGAATAGAGAATGTATGATGATGAAATTGAATGTGAACAGTAACAAGTGTGAAAAGTAGGCAATTTCGGTAGCTTGTGAAACAAGTAATGAAGATGGCAAAAACGTAAATGTGATGAAAACATAGGTAAATCGGATCTAAAAGCTCTCATATGGTAGCATTAACCTTTCAAAGGGGGTTCTCCACGTTTAGCAAGCAATAACTAGATGTAACCTACTTAATCGGACCAGTTTCCTCTCGGAACAATGTCCTACCTCTCAACTAGAGATCCTGCAATTAAGAACTCTCATTGACTACTAATCGATTCTCTAAGGTTCTATCGAACTCCTAGATCATCTACCAATTGATTTCCCTAATTCTACTTCAATCGAAGTCCTCTCGAACGTTCAATCGAAGACTAAATTGGATGTCAATGTAGAACTAATACTTCACATACATGTTATTATGAAATAAGCTCAGGAAATCAATATCTAATCAAACAAGGCATCCTAAACATGGATTACCCCCAAGGCAAGCAAACCCTAGGAGATCATATGAATCTACTCACAAATACACATGCTAATCAATGAAATCAGCATAATCATAAGCATAAACATGATAAGAAATAAAGAGTAAGGGATAAGAAATAACTCTTGAAGGTTGATCATGAAGTGATCAAGGAATCCTCCAAAGATAATGCTCCAATATCCACAAAAAGCTCTAAACTCCTTAGCAAATTCGTAACTCTTAAAAAATCTTGTGAAAACTTACCCTAATTGTCTATATATATCACTACCTAATGTCCTAAATGACCCTAGAGATCTTGGGCATCATAAGCAACTAATAAAAAGGTTGATAATGATTGCATTACCAAGATCCAAGAGCCCGACGATGGTGGAGACCCGACCCAGCGAAGGAGTTCTTGCAAGAAGAAGGCGTTAGGGAGGACCAAGGGTTTGGAACCCCGATACCTCCTCTGACACTCAAGTCAGTATTGTTCGAGTGTATGGAGAGAGTATGAAGTGAGAGTAGAAGATACCTTGATGATGATCATCCTCGTACTTATATAGTAGTGTAGTGTGTGAGGAGATAGAAAACCATTAATGGTTGATTAATGGTGGAGTAATGGTGTAGTAATGGTATAGTAATGAGGGTTACCCTTGAAGTTAATGTTTCTTTCACATCGACTTCTCGAGGATGGGATTTCTCCTACTACATTAACCCTTCGAGGTATGGATCCCTTCTACTACATTGACCACTCAAAATCCAAAATTCTTCTACATCGACCCCTCCAGGTCTTCATCACTTACACTTTTACCTCTCAAGGTTGAGAATTTTACTGCCACATCAGCCCCTCATGATTCAACTAATCCTTGGGACAACAATTGACCCCTCGAGGTCCAAAAAATTTATATGACATATATTGACTCCTAAAAAAAATCCACAACATTAACCTCGACATAGTGACAGTCATACATGACTGACACCTCTTGGACAAAAGTCATTTGGCCATCAAGCCAATTCCAGTCTAATTGAGATATGAATGCCCCACGGGGTACATCCACCCATGACCTGGTCATACGAAGAAGAACCAAGGACAATGACATTCATTTACATAACCCAACGCCAAGAAGGCAAGGTTCCACCCCTTTAAAACTCTCAGCAACAAAAAAGCTAGAGTGTCCAAAGGATTCAAGCTAAAATCTCACACACTCTATGAGGTACGAATCCACCAAAGATGGGTATCCAAAGTCTTCGAGGTAACAGTCCTCACACTCGCACGGTACAAGCCTACGAGGCCAAATATCCCTCCTACAAGGTACAAGATTGCAAAGACCTGCTGCCTCTGGAATTCTACGAGGTGTTAACCGTCATCATACGACCCCTTCCTCTTCTTCCTACAAAGTACGAACCAACAAGGCTCAATATTTCTCAATTTCAACAAGGTACAAGTCACAAAGGCTCATTATTTCTTAATTTTTGTGAGGCACAAAGTCACCTCAATCTAAACAAGGAAAAGGCATATGCGGCTCATTACCACCCGACACTCAATTCCACAAAACTCATTGAAGCTCAAACACCTGATGTACAAGAAAGGGAACAAATCACATTTACGCATATTAACACCCTCTATCAAACCGACCATGGACCTTCAAACAAACACAAACGTTCAAAATAATACAAGCGAAGCACGGGGACCCAAAAACCCATGCTCCACTACCGGGGGGGGGGTAGGCATAATGATATATACGGGTCTAGCCCAACTGAGCGACCCGCCAAACTCAGGTCTGGGTCAATCCCGGCCCGACCCAATCAGGTCAACCACTAGCCTAATTATGGAAAAGGAGTAACTCCCATTACTACACCATTACTCCACCATTAATGGTTTCCTTTCCTATCTCATCACACACTACACTACACTACTATATAAGTACGAGGATGGTCATCATCCAGGTATCTTCTACTCTCACTTCATACTCTCTCCATACACTCCAACAATCCTGACTTGAGCGTCGAATGAGGTCCTGGGGGTCCAAACCGATGGTCCTCCCTAACACCTTCTTCTCGTAGGAACCCCTTCATTGAGTCAGGTCTCCACCTTCACCGGACTCTCAGATCTTGGTAATGCGATCATTATCAAGGGTAAAATGGTCTTAAAATAGCCTTTAATTTGGTTACACAAAAGACAAGCTGAGAAAATGACATCTAACAGATAAGGTCCCGGCGATAGTTGGAGACACCATATATGGCACAAGCTAGTGGCGCCATGCCTTGAAAGTCCCATTAGTTGCGCCTTGAACTGGTGCCTTGTAGCACCTTGAGATGGCGCCTGGATTGCTCTTGGTGCTCTAGACTAGCGCCTTGTGGCACCCTGGTCCACCTTGGAGTAGTGCCTTCACTTGTGCATGCCGCTACTTTGAGGCGCTAAAGTGTTGCCTTAAAATATCGCCTTCTTTTGCCCGTTTGAGTGGTCCACCGTTGCACAAAGTGCAATTGAGTCCTCTTCAGCTCCTCCTTTGGTCTCTAACTCTTCAATTTAGCACGGGATGTTTATCAATGATCTGCAACTTGTACAAACTTCATCCCGAGCCTCCATTTTTTACTAATTTAACTCCTTTTACACCTCAAAGTTGTGCATCTGTAAATGATAAGACATAACAAGTAAAATGCACACAAATCAATTAAAAAAAAGTATAAATGATGTGTTTTGCATCTTAAACACCAAGGAAATATGAGTGTGTTTGCACACACATCATCTACTATCACCTTTCTACACTTAGTTCTCTTTTTCTCTCTCGCATTCCTTCTTCATTTCACCTTCTTTATTTATGAACTTTAGTTTATTTACTTTCAGTGTTAGATATGTTTTGTATTATGGATTAAGGATTTATGGAAGATGTTAAAGGCGTTTCTCTTCTTTTAATATCTCCCTTTACGATTTCTTAAGTCTATTTTTGTTTATCTGCCTACTATTTTGTTATGAACTATGAGTAGTCCCCATCTCTCCCACGGGATCCTAGTATGACAAGTTGTTAGAGGTCTCTGGATGTAGGGGAAATATTTAACAAATATCAGGGAGATCTGGTGCTTAAAGATGGTGGAAAAACGTAGGAGCGCTACTACGTCCTCAAACTTATCTTATGTCCGATAGTGATACATCAGGAGATCATTGTCGGATAGATCGAGGATCTCACTAGGTGGTCTTCAGGGTTGCTTGGGAAAGCACCTTAGACATTAGGGGAACCCACTGGTTATGCCACGAGATTTCAACACTAGGTCTCAGGTGAGCTTAATGCCCTGCTATTGATACTGGGTAATAAGGGATCATCTAGATCAATAATGGTGAGAATGGCTCTAGGTTGGAAGACCATTGGTTGATATTTATCCGACCTCTCTTTTTGGTATTTTCTCAATCTACATTCGGCCTGGTTTTCTTGATTTGCTATAGTGACCACATGAGAACTGTTATTTTTGTGTTTTATCTTAAGTATTTTCATTTATGCACTTTAACTTCTCCAGATCTGCCATTTTCAACTTCCACTGCAACAAAGCATGGTTTAGTGATGATTTTTTTGGTGATGTAACATAAATCGGTCATAATAAGTGGTTCTTTTAGTGACCATAATGTTATATTGGACTCATTTACCTAAACAATTATCAGTGAGACTTGAAGCACATGATATAAGTATGGAAATCATGCACATAATTAAGTTTTAAATTTATAGCTCGCTCATCCCCAATAGGAGGGTTGTCCATCGTAGACAAGGTGAGTGGAGTGGAACCACAAAGATCAACTCGAGAGTCAAATCTCTTGCTATAAGTGATTTGTTTTTTTGGATTTTGAAACTGGATGTGAAGATAGTAGTAGATCAGCTGAAAGTAAAACGCAAGAAATATAAATGCTAAAATAAAAGGCAGAAATAAAAGCCTCATGTGTTTACCAGGAAGAGCAAGAAAACTAGAGCGGATGTAGTTTTAGACAACACTAACTAGTGGGGTCGGATAAATATCAAGCAAATGCCTCTCAGCTCAAAGTCATTCTCAACACTGCAGCTCCGGAGGCTCTCGCCTTACCCGCCTAGCCAATGCAAAATCATGATCACCGAGTCCCAGTCTGGAGGCCTATGATGCAGTCCAGTCAGCACCTACAATGAATAAGGATGCGCTCTGGCTGCATCATCCATAACACTTGCTAGAGATTCATGATCTATGTGGCAACGGTCTCTCAATGCATTACTACCGGACACAAGATAGGTCTAGCGTAGTAGTAGATCTCCTACACCCTTCCACCCTCATTAAACTCAGATCTCCCTACTACTTGCATAATCTTTAACCTACACCCTTATATCTCTAGAAACTTTTCGTTCCAAGATCCCACAGAAATTTGGAAAACTACTCACTATTTATGTAAAACTACAAAAAGATATGAAAGAAAGTGCTCAGAAAGAAAAAGATGAGAGGTAGAGAAATTTTAACTCCAAATCTTCGGAACAACCTTCATATCATAACTTGAAATATAGAGTAGCGCACAAAAGAAAAATCCGAAAAGAAAAGATAATTTCCAGAGCTGAAGCTGTAGCAGGATCTGGCAAGAGACCAACTACTAACTAAAACTAATGAAACATAAATTACAAGTGAAAGAGGTGAAGAGATGAAGAGGAAGAGAGTTGTGTGTGGAGAGGAAGTTTGAGGCCCTATTTATAGAGAGAGGAGGAGGAAATTAGGATTTTGAAGTTTTGAGGGTGGGTTATCACCCGCGTGATCACCCCAGAAATAATGTACATGTTGGCTATTTGGGAAAGCTGTTATTCCTAAGTTTTCATTATCATCAAGCATCACCATAACAAATGTGAGTTTACAGTGGTCGAGAATGCTCAAGTTCAAGTCTGTATACGAATCTAGGTACTCTCATGAAAGAAGCACACATAAAAAATCATGTATGGATGAAAAGGTTTTGGCTCAAATTCTCACATGGTTGTTTTCTTCCATTCACATAATCAAAGCCAAATTTTCATAATTCACATGATCAAAAGTTTTGCATATGGAAAAGGGTTCTGGTTTTGTTTTGAACTATTTCAAAAGGTTGGCTTTTCTAAAAAGTAGACAAAGAAAAATGACTCAAGTAGTTAAACTTTAACATGCAATGGCATGCAACTAAAAATAATTTTAACTAGGCTAAGCAGATGAAAGATAATCATTCTCACAATCCCTATATGAATAAATGCAATATGTAAAATAGGTCTCTCCCTCAAATTCAAAGGTCCAACAATCTTAGTCTCAGAGAGGGAGAGAATAGTCTCAGAGAGGGAGATAACAAAAGTAAAGGGATTTATGTGTCAAACCTGGGGACTAGGTCTGGCCACCGCTAATCATCCAGTATTGTACTACCAATGGGTTAACCGGTATCTTAATAATCAGATATTTTATCTGAGTCTTCGTCCCTCTAGTTATCTGATTCAACAACCGACAAATGTTCCATTGGTTGTTCCAAAATCTCTTCTTCTTGTAACATCCTAACGGATATGGGCTCTTCTTAGGCAAGGATCACGTCTTAGGTCATGATTCTTACTCATGACATATCAACCAACTAGGTTATGAGTTGGGAAAATGCTCAAGGCCAAGGGTGATTTTCAGTCGTTAGGAGTATGGAATCTTAGATTTCCCTAGCAAGGTTGACCTCCTCCCCTTTTGCTATCTCATAAAATAGGTGCAGCTATCTGCTTCTGAGAAGAGGTGCTGGCCCTGTCAGAATTATACTCTACTGGATGAAGATACTCTATGATTTCCATATTTATGTCTCAAATTTATCAGTTAATTTCAGGCATCAGCGTATGCAGCATGCAACAAGATGAGAATTCTACTTACTCTGAACTAGGTTGGTGTAACCAAATTCTTTAAGTAAACTTTTCACTAGCACTTCAAGCATTTATGTTTGCATACATTAACCAATGTAACATGCTTCTAGTAGGAATTGGTTGGCAGATATGATGAACAATTTTCAATGATTAAAAATGAATATTGAGAAAAATGCTCGACCAAACGACCCACAATTTTAAACCCATTGTTTGCATGCATAAATGATTCATTCTGCAACAATCATTTCAATAAAACCAACATCGACCTAGCCAGTTCTAGAATTTTTTCTCACTTTTTCTACCCTATTTTTAGCATGCTAAAAAATAACTTGAATCATGAAATAAGGTAGAATTCATGGGTTAGAATCAAAATGCAGTCAAGAAACATGCTCATTTCATCTCAAGAATTGAAAAATCTAACTAAGCATCTCAGATTAAGAACCAACAATTTTAAGGATAAGAATTTGTTACCTCAAACTGGTAGATGGTAGGAATCAATATCTATTGCAAGAATTCTACTATTTGGAGTAAAGAACCGAAAATTACCGTTGAATTAGGGTAAATGGGAGTGAAAATCGAGTGTATTTGGAGGTGAAAAGTCATGAAAAATAACTAGAGGACCATTTAAACTTACGCTGGAAACATACAGTGAGCGATCGCCCCCTCGTTCCGCACTGGTTACTCCCCGCCCGCTCCCTCAAGGTAAATTTAAAATTACCGGACAATGGACGATTGCTCCAAGTGTTTACATCGGTCGCTCTATATCCTGAATTTTAAATTTCCATCATTTTTTACCATTTTCCTTTGTATTTTTAAAATTTGACGATCTTACCTGACCTTACGAGTCTGATACGATATTTCTACATTCCAAACGATGTTCTTGTGCTTCTTTGATCCTTTATGGGTATATTCCTTGAATTTTACCATCTTATTTTCCCTGATAATTCATCAAATTTATCTATCCTACTTACAAAAATTTAAAATTTGAATGTTGGGTTGCCTCCAAACAAGTGTTACATTTTACGCCTTTAGTCCAAGACATGTTTCTTGCTCATTGAGGGTCCCATAGCTCTGCGGATGCCTCACCGCTCTGCACTTGCTTCCTTCTAATGGCCTTTTCTTGATCACCTAGACTTCTTTTGTCAGGTTCGCTTCAGCCTCCTCATCCTCCTTCTTCTTCTTCTTCTTCTTCTTCTTGGATTACTTATTTCCCTTAGTCGTGTGAGATGGTCCTCCTACTTCCTTAACAGGTTAAAATGGAGCTTGGTTACACCAAATTTTCATTACAGGTTAGGGAATCTGGGTTTCACCATCTTGCCGCTTGGGTTCGTATATGAATGAATCTGATGTGAACCCAACTTTTTCCCACCTCTAGATCTTGGTGGACATCATTTGGCAGACTCTTTATTCTCTGACTCACTTGTTGCTGAGTATGTAGAAAGTTACTTTGGAGGACTTGTACCTCAGGGTGATCCTATGATCATCCATGTTGATGGATGCTCTTGCTATAGCTATGAATGGCCTCCCTAAGATTACTGGCCCTACATGGTCATCTTCCATGTTTAGAACCATGAAGTCCACCCGGAAATAAAGGTCTCCGACCTTTACTATGATGTCCTTCACCATTTTATCTAGATCGATTACTGAAGAATCGTCAAGCTAGATGCGAGTATGGTTGGGTGGAACAATTTGATTCCTAGCTTTCAGCTGACTAACAGAGGCATGAGGTTGATACTTTCCCTTAGGTCACATAAAGCCTCATTGATTCGCATCTCACCGATTATGATACAAATTGTGAACATTCCTGGATCAGGCAATTTACGTGGTAGCGGGTGAATCAATGACTTACTTTCTAGGAAAGGCCCGACCACGCTCAGTGTTAGGGTTTCTTGGGTGGGTAATGGTTCCTCCAGGTGGGTTGAACTACTTTCCGCCAGGTTGTTGATCTCCTTGCACTGCCCTCTTAGATCTACTGTGTCACTTTAGAGACTTTTATCCTTCTGCAGGGACTTGACATTGTTGGTCAGCTGCCCTACTTGCAACTTCACGTTGCACAGTTGTGCTCCTAGATTGGTCAGGTGGCCCTCCTAGTTTTTTTTTAATTTGGTCTGGTGTTTCATGTGTTATAGTCACCCCTGGAAAAATAACTAATTTCTGAGAAAATTTGCCAAAGGGCAAAATTCGTAATTTGCGAGAATTTATTTCCCACGCGTGCGGGGCACGTTTTCTGATGTTTTCCATGTTCCGAGAAATAAGTTGAGATTTATCTCTGAATTATTCCGCAACAGGAGATTAAAATTTGAATAAGGGACTATTTTACCAAAAATCACCTCGGAAGGGTAAAATGATAAATTCATAGAATTGAATAAGTTTCTAACGATTCTCATAACCTTAGAAGTTGTTTGAAGTCCATTCCGCGGGATTTTAACAATTTGAAATATTTTGGGAATCCC
>JBBYHH010163563.1:0-13962 GCA_038382905.1 Daphne laureola | reverse complement strand
AAATTTTCCAAGTCACCGGGATGGTCCCGGGAAATTTCAAATTCCAAATACATCGCTCCGGGAGTGATTGTAACATACAGAGAAAAAAAGGAAGAGGATGAAGAAGGTGAGAAAAGAGAGATGGAGAAATACTGAGAAAAGGAAGAGGATGAAGCGAGTGAGAAATGAGAGATGGACAAAGAGAGTAGAGGGAAAAAAAATGAAGTGCGACAGGTGACTAAGTGAGAGAAAAAAAAAATTATAGAGTACAATAAGAGGTGGAGAGAGAGAGGAGAGAGTTAAAAAAATGAAAAAGGAAAGTTGAATGAGTTGAATACCGGATGAAACAAAAGAAAAATTAAAAGAAAAATTAAAAAATTAATTTGTAATGGAATTATTACGGAATACTTTATTAAGCGACCAATTTTTACTTTGTAACGGAATGGTTCATAAACATTGCGTTATAAAACACAGATCAAGTACGTAGTGAAAGAAGATTCAAAGCTACTCAAAGAAGATTCAAGCCCAAGATTCAAGCCCAAGTTTCAAACCCATAACTGTTCATAACAAGTTGTCGGTACAATCAAGATGATGTCATAGATGACGATCAACGATGAAGTCATGAATGACGTCACAACTTCAAAAATTTACGGATTCGAAATTTTAGATTTCAAGTCCGACGGATTTCAAAGTTTCCAAGTCCGTATTCCGTGTATAAATAGATGGCTCTGCCTAAGTGTTAAGACATCCCTTACAAACTATTCTCAGTTTCTCTCTATTTCCTGCTCTCTCTCTCTCACACTTATACTCTCTCTCTCTCTTGTAATATGACGATCCTCGTGTTCTTGGTATCAAATTATTCATTTCTTCAAACATCATATCCGGTGGTGTGGGTCTACCATACCATGTTTTAGTGTCATAATATTTTGAATAATTATTTTTTATTCTATTAAGACTTTGATTGTCTTTGTTTGGTTTATCTATTGTCATATTTTTAAACTGACTTTCTAAATTATCTATTTCACTAATAGTATTTACTTTATTTTTTTCCTTGTCTAATTGTATATTATTTTTTTCAATTTCTTCTTCTATTCTGGTTATTGAATTATTATCTAATTTTTTTTTTTTAATTTTGTAATCAGTTCCTGTAGGAGTAAAAGTTTCCTGTAGGAGTAAAAGTTCCTGTCTTTGCTAAAGAAGTTGAAGGATGAGTTGATGAAAAGATTGAAACCTTAGTAGATGAGGAAGACATATTTATTATTCGAAATTGATGTTTATTAACCATTGACCCGATTCTATCTAGTTATTTTCTTATTGTAATTAAAAATTGATTTGTATAATTTAATTAAGAATTAACTACAATTAAAGATAGTTTGTCTTTATTATTCAGTCCTCTTCTGTGTAAGTTTTATAAAGTTTTATAAAATTGTGCTATGCATCTATTCTATATATATATATATATATATATATATATATCTATATATACACACACACATATATGCAAAAACAGTTGTCTAATGCTGTTAATTAAAGACTAATCTAGTAGGCGATAAGCAAATCGGTAAAACCCAACGTGTGTTTATACACAAAAGACCAAAATTTATAATGTAATTACAAAACTGCCATATGGCCTTCTTCTCCAACCCTCACTCAATCTCTCAACTCCAAATTTTTCAGCTTTTGGACCAAAAGGGCACTCTAGTAATTTCTTCTTCTGATGGCAGGGTTTTAACTTCTGCATCCAATCCAAGCAATGCCGATTCCGATTCCGATTCCTAGGTAAGAGATAATTTGGCTAATTTCCTTAAATGCAATTTCCTGAGTGAGAAAACAAAAAATATATATATAATACACCAAAATTATTTACCAATAAAAACAATATTAGTGGCAGGCCAGCCGGGTCGGATGACATCTTTCCCAATGCTCTTCTTCTACTTGTACGCAGTTGGCACTTGCTCCTCACACTAACAAGACAACGTTCATACCCATACATACCATCCGAGTGCAAGTTTTTTGTTTTGAAAATGGCAACAGAATGAATTATACTTAGAGAAGGTTAGAGCCTCCAAGATGGAAGCAAAAACCAGAAACAAGAGTGCATAACAGAGACAGAGCTAGGAACAATGTCTAATAAGTAGCTCCTACCGGATGAGTGCAAGTATTGGTTATCAATCTCTCTAATAAAACAAATGAGAATGTGAAAGATAAAGAGGTTCTTTTCACTATACTTCCAGCCAACAATTTCACTGTACTGTGCAGCTCCAAGCAGCTAACTGATTTGGCTGGAACTAAGTGGAGCATATAATAGTACAACCATTGGGAGGTAGAACACACCTGTGAGATGGATTTGCAAGAAGCTTCTCAAGTTCTTCAGTTCGAGTCTTGTTAATAGATAAGCTGGTCCATTCATACTTTGAGCAATGCGACTACTTTTCAGCTTTGTTGCATTGCTCAAAAAGACAGTTCTTCAGGTATTCTTTGGAATTTATCAAACATAAATTCTTCATACTTTCTCTTAATATCACCTGAAAGGAAAATAAAAATACTATAAATACGGAATAGAATTAAAGACCCAAGTTCCAGTACCTTCCCGTTCTCATTTCCATATAGCTTAAGACATAACAGTCCAGTCCAGTCCAGTCCTCACCTTCAATAACTTCAAGCCCACGATTTTTCTTTGTCAGGGCTGACTTTACCAGATCTGGGATATCCATGCCTAGTTATGGAGTATATGGTAAAAACAAAAAAACAAGTTTTAGCAACGAAACCAAATACTCTCTCTGTCTCTTAATTTTATCACTTTCTGTTTTTTGAAAGAATCATCGATGTTGGAACACAAGCAAATTAAAAAAAATTCCCCCTCAAAACCGAGTTTAGAAAATAGTACTAGCATAACTTACTTTTAATCCTTCTAAAAAACTGTTTGAACAAACCAAACCTCTACATCTTCAATACATCTCTGAAATCCAATAGCTTAAGTGGATTCCAACCTGTTGTACAACAATTCATTCTGGAGCCTAAGAAGCATAGATTCGTATGACATTGCACTTCAATCACTTTGCTTCACTCAAAACAAGCTACAACCACTTTGAACAAAATTATTAAACTTGGTGAACCTTTTGACGATGTGAAATTTAATCAAAATTCATAGTAATTACTACTATTCAGAAGATTAAGGTACATGATGTGAAATGGATACTCTGTCTAACCTTCATGTTTGCTTTCTCTGTCACCAACATTAATGAGTAATGACAAAATCCGGTTTTCTTTTAACTGCATGAACAAGTATGAACAAAATGTCAGCGCATGTTTCACCATTCACTGGATAAAAAGGAAAACAACGATAAACAAACTTAACTCTGTTTCTATACTAAATATAAATTAAAGTTTAATCCTACTGACCATGGATAGCAGAGCTGTTGCAAGCGCCAACTTATTAGCAGGTGAAGGAGCATGAGCATATGCAGGCACAAATTTCCCATTTTGATAGCCTGCCAAGAAATGATATGCTGCCTGACCAGGGGAAAGCTCTGAGATCAAAGGTATGCTTCCAGAGCTACAAAACAAGATGCAAAAAATAAAATTAACTAAACTTTGCAACACAGAAGACATACTAGCAAAAATCTTCATCATCATCATTGGCATCATAGCACCTTCATCGAAACTACAATGGAGTCTGTATCATGAAACTACTTAATTTTTCAAATTAAACCTATAGGTAATTCATGCAAGCAGCACACTGGCGCAGTTTTACATCGGATGTCATTCCTAAACCAACCCTCTTTTGTGTGAATACGAAATGACATTTTAAAACCGTCATTATCGTATTTATCTTTGCAGCTTGCATGTGGAAATAGCATGAGACAGGACTTAGTTGAAATAACTGCTATAATATTACTTTATGAAGGGTTAAAACCTTTCTCTATTTCTTTTCCTATTGGTTCCCTACAATGTGATTTACAACGAGGGGCAAAGAACGCTATAATCATATTCCACTACAAGATTGTTTATGGTCCAACCAATGCATCATCCCAGCTGGAAAAAACAGTCTAGTGATAAATGGTTAGGTAAACAATTCCAATTCCCAAATCAATAAAAGTTGCTACATGGTTAGGTAAACAGTCTAGTGATAAAAAAACAGTGGGCAAATCAACATTACTTGTGGTAAATGTCTTTATGAAAGATTGAAAGTGGTAGAGCACGAAACAGTGGTTCATAGTAAGCCATCTACAGTGTATAGCTGCGCCCAAAGAGCAGAAACTAGGACTCTATTGCAAACATGATGCAATCAGCCCAAGCTACTTGGTTGTGTTTAATATATTATCTCCAGATTTCTCTCACTACAATAACCAAAACCATTCAAAAGGCCTACCACGTATAAATACTCATGTGCTTTCTTCCAAATCTCAAACTGGGAAAAAAACTTATTACTATGACTCGGTACTAGTTCAATATGCATGAGCATATTGAGAATTAACTGAAATTAAGATGCCAACTGAATTAAATTAATACTCCCTCCGTCCACGAATAATTGGCCCATTTGTTTTTTTGTTGTTTCACAGTATTTAATCTAAGATTTTTTTGCATGAATATTTAGACATTTAAAATTAAATAATTCTTACAGATATCATAATTTGCAACATACTTTTTTAAATGATTTTTTTTGGGAATTTTTTTCACTATTTATCTTTTAAATATTTGAGTCAAACATTGAACCTAGAGACATGAAACTCAAATGGACCAATTATTCGAGGACGGAGGGAGAACTAAAATGGACAGCACGAAGATACTCATTTACCTGTCTGTGACTACAAGAACGAGAGCATGCGGCATTGTAGGTACATTTGGTATACCAGAATTTTCGCCTGGAAACAGTGGAGCGACACCAAATGAGGAAAAGATTATTCCTGCATCTGGAGAAATGAAATTCTGTATGCACCCTTGAACTGCCTCATCCGGAGCAAACAACAGGATCGTAGAATGATCAGAGATAAGAAGCCTGGGATTCCCAACCTTCATATGTAAGTTACACAACTTTTTGCTAATTGATAAATGGAGTATTAGATTACTGCTTTTTACAGACGCTACCTTGCATGAAGAAGGAGTCCTCCACGTGCACATATAATTGGCTCAGACAAGGCCATCAATGCCTTTCTAACTCCATTTGAATCAGAAAATGCATTACCACATAAAATTAGAGAAGCACATTCAACATCAGCTGCTATAAATCCATCATTTCCTTGAGCTCCAAATCCAATATCATCCAATACAGATGGGCTGCACAGAACAGAGTAAAAAGAATAAAAATCCTACCAGTTCATTAAGCATATACTCCCTCCATCTCACGATAACATTTGATGTTGATAGTTGTGTTTGACTCAATTTTTTCATTGCGAAGATTTTTAAAAAAATCTGAAAGAAAATTATCTGAAAATTAGACACATTCATTCATCAATTGTATATAAATAATCTATTTCTTAGGTCGAAATGTTCATAAAAAATAATCATAGATTAAATGCTGGAAAAGTAAATGTGACAATTTTCATGGGATGGAGGGAGTATACTGCAGGAAGCAAGTTAAGAAACCTGCATCTAGTGCTTGAGAGAAAAATGCGATAGCAAATATGCCAAGATCTGATGCTTTTAACAACTTAAAGACCAAAGATAAGATTTAACAAAATCTACCATTACACTAGCTCAAGAATAATTAAAAGGACAGCTGAAGGAAAATACTAAAGTAGACACTGTTAATCCCAAGCATAATGTATAAGCTTGGGATGAACAGTTCCTAATGTCACAACATAAGTTCATAATGTCGCTTACAGTACTACTAAGAAGGCATCAAGAATGTCAATCAGAGTGCAGAAATCAATACAACAGTATGAGGTCTATGATCGCAAGACCACTGGACTGCAATCAACTACTCCCTCCGTACTTTAAAAGATGCACCATTTGTTTTTCATGTTTCAAAGTTCAATGTTTGACTTAAATATTTACAAAGATGCACCATTTGTTTTTCATGTTTCAAAGTTCAATGTTTGACTTAAATATTTACAAAGACAGGTAACACAAAAAAATTCCAAAAAAATATTTTCAGAAAATGTAGTATATTGCAAATTATGATATACATAAAAAACATTTAACTTTAGATATCTAAACATGCATGTAAATAAATCATAGATTAAATACTGCAAAACTGGTAAAACAAATTGTGCATCTTTTAAAGTACGGAGAGAGTAGATAGCATGAGATAAAATAAAAGTTTCTCAACCAAGCATCAGAGCCTCTTCTCTATGCCACTGCAGTTAAGTATCAGAGTTACCTCAGTGATGCAGCAACATAAACAGTCAAAGGACAAGAATCATGTGAAACAGCACGATCAGAAGTCTCAATGAGGAAACTAGAAAGTGTCAGGATGGCAGAACAACTATCACTTATCATACGAACTTTTGCATTCAACTTTGAAGACGAGCTAATTGCCCCATCATGAATAAAGATGCTTGAGACAGATGACAAATGATTTGTTACCTAGAAGCATGGAGAAAGAGGATCATAATTTTAACTAATGCTCCACTCAAACATGCCAGCATATTTTATGGAGCAATATGAAATAGAATACTGTGCAGTACTGCTATATTATAAAGGCAACTCTATTATTTCTTTCGCAGCTAAAATAACCACATTATGATGTCCTGCATTCCATTACACTTATACGGTACTTATCTGCATAGTTTATCAAAATACTTATATCAGCACTTCCAGGCCTGGAATTTAACCCTAAGCGTAATGAGGACTCACTTTTTATTATAAATTCTCTAACATAGAATTCAGGGTATTAACTAGAAAAACAGAGAGCTAGACATTCATGATATGAAGGACTAAAGCTAATATGGTTTTGCATCAGCTCTTTCTGTCTACCTCCTCCAGGCAAACAGGTCCCTACCCATAATGCATATGAGAGAGAGAGAGAGAGAGAGATGGAAAATGTATTCGTTTGGTTGAGAAATAGGGCATTAGCATAGAATCGATCAGCCAAAACAACCTATCATCATTCTCTCATGAACCAAATTTAATTCTCTTTACATTATAGAGTAGTTGCTTCTGAATTCCAAAACTTAGTTCTTACAGGAGGCCTTTTCTAACATAGAATATATTCTAAAATGCTAATTATATAATTCCAGTTGAGTGGAACCCTTTACACCAAAAGGAAAAGCTATAGCATACATCTGCAAACAAAAACAAATCGACCATATCTCTAAAAATCAATAAAAAGAAAAGAAAAAAATCTAGAAGAATGAAACTTACATGCCTGTTTCAAAAGTTTAACAAATTGAGCCTTAGAAATTTCTGAAGAATCAACAAGAACTTTCCCTCTAATGAGTAGTGGAAGTCCAAATAGAGATCCTACAAGAAAACAAAAATAATGTGACCAAGTGAATAGTACTTATGAAGATGGTTTGACAAACAAAATGGAAATTTACCTCTAACAGTAGCACCTTTTTGTCTTAACTCAGAAGGCTTCAAATTTCTGAAAGACTCATCCTTTACAAACACACCTTTTCTAGCTAATGCAGAGTGGAGGCCACAAACAAACTGTGATTCACTCTTTACCAAAAATTTAAAACAAGAAACACATAAGCTTTTCTTATTAACAAAAAACGATCAGATAGTGCACATTATGAGAACCAATTTTCTCAGATTTAGACTAGATGGCTGCTTCATAAAATTTGATGACAATGGTGGAATCAAGCGAGAAGACTGTCGCTCTCATATGAATTACTATTTGACATTCAGGGGAACTTTCAGGTTATTAAGCTCTGGATGGGGCCATGATTGATGGTATGATTCCAACTAATGCATTTTCATAGCCTTCAGTGTCAAACTAACCCTTTTGGTTTGGTCATGTCTGATTTCTATTCTTTTCACACTGTTGGAATGACGATGTGTAAAATCAAAGAGTCGTAGTACAGATGAAACCTTGAAAAGTTGGGGTGAAAAAAACATCTAGAAAAAGCAATTCATGAATGTGTATGTGGTCAACTTGATTCTGCCAAAGATGAATAGAATAAATAATAATAAATAAATAAACTCCTTCGGCCCTAAGCTTGTTGTCCCTTTTACCTTTAATTTAAAAACAAAAACAAACAAAAAAAAAAAGATTAAGGGGTCGTGTTACTTAATCAACGTTTTAAGTTTATCCTTAATCCAAGGCCATATAATTAGACTAGGGGAAGGTCAAAGATAATTGGTTACCAATGAATGATAGAAGGTGGAAGGAACAGAAGACATAAGTGGAAATGAATCATCTTGAGTGGGACAATTTTCTTTTGGAAGAGACTACAAGGATGGGACGGAGGAGGGAGTGTTTGAATCCTTGCACTAAAACAGCAAAAATTGTAACACATACATGACTAGTCATATGTGATTGGTCTGAGAAAGCATAATTTCGAAATGGATGCCTTATGAAAGTTTTTCAAACCGTCCAGGGGAAATGTGAACATAAACAGTGAGGGCAAGGCATAATCAGGGTAAAAGCAGATGAAAACCTAGCTCAGATGACAG
The DNA here is from genome assembly GCA_038382905.1 of Daphne laureola. Classification (NCBI taxonomy): domain Eukaryota; kingdom Viridiplantae; phylum Streptophyta; class Magnoliopsida; order Malvales; family Thymelaeaceae; genus Daphne; species Daphne laureola. The sequence goes on along the minus strand of JBBYHH010163563.1, from coordinate 5,421 downwards.
AATCAAATCTTCATTGAACCCACTCAAACATCTCACACAGTCACACACACACACATACTAATCGGAAATTGGACTAATATCTGGAGAAGATAAGGTCTCTTCATTACGAATTCACAGGAACGTCATATACTGAAGCAATTCGAGAAGACAAGAAAAACAAAATTCAGGATTAAAAAGGGGCTTACACGTCGAGAAGAAAGAATGAAAGGTAGAGCGAATACTGAACGAATCCGAGTTCGGTCAACGTGCTTCAAAATCATGCTTCTCATTTCTGCTTACCAAATTACTATATTTATCAGCTGAAACAAGCACAGCTCGAGATCGGAAGAACACGGTGAAGGACTAGGTAATCAGAGAGTAAATTGTGTAGTGTGGGTCTCGAACTTTATTTTCTATAGTATTGATACCTGACCTTTCATGTGTTCCAAATCCATCCTTTGGTGTAAAACGAACATAGCCGTTCGCGAGACACCTGGAACTCGAAAACACAATAAACGATCTGAGTTTTACGAGTCACGAATTTGAGTTCAACCTGGAATTTTGATTTGAGTATTGAAACGAGTCGAGCTCAAATCTTTAAGGTTCGGTTCAACCCAGCTTGCGAGTCAATTTAAGTTGGGATGTAAAATGAATCGAGTCATTCCGAGTTAGTTCGAGCTCAAACAGTCGAACCACGTTAAACGAGCTGAACTTCACGAGTCACGAAAGAAGAGGACGGCTTTGGATAATTTATAACTTTGTCCTTATTTTTTCTATTTTTATTAATTAGGTACTTAAGTTTTTTCGAGCTCTCAAACTATCGAGTCGAGCTTGAACATTAAACGAGCCGAGTTCGAGTCATATTTTTCGAGCTCGGTTCGAACGAACTCAAACTTGAACCAGAGCCGACTTTCACGAACTCGAACTCGAGCTCAAACCAATAATGTTTGCGCTCGGCTCAGCTCGACTCGTTAATAATGCTCACAATCAATAATGTTTTGAACATCACTTTGAGTAAATTAATGTAATACCAAAGTGCTACAATGTGACATGTTTTAGGATCATATAAGCTAAAATGTTGTCGATCATTATTATATATATAAACAAAGATCTAGTTCAATAATTAAGACAAGAACAAATATTCGATAACTCAAAAGAAAACTCTTGAATCAAACTTAACATTGTATCAAAACCCACATATATTTCAAGTAAATATAGTGGTCTTAGTCACCACGGTTAGCATTGTCACCATCAAGATTGTCATCACCATTATCAACACTGAGGATAGGAACATACTGCAACATATAAGGACCACAACATAACACATTATTTTGTACGCAACAATCTTTTTCAGTACTAGCTTATGGGTAACTGATTAGACACTTTCTCCGCGCCTTTAGATTGGCAGTAGCATCATCACAATCATCAACTAAGTTTGGTGATGAGTAAAATTTATCACACATGTTGTATTTAGTGTGGTCACATCTTGCAGACACCATTATCGCTAGTTGCTCGTAAAAAAGGAAAGAATGCAAAGAGTTAGATAGAATGTTATATGGATGCCTCTAGTCTCATAATAAAAGAAAACTTATACTCATTTAAGTATATATATATATATATATATATTACCATTCTATAGAGGAATTAATGAGTGAGGAAAATTCAAGGGTTATTTTGGGTATTGATTGTTAGGTCTATTATTTTGAGTTTGTTAGGACACTTTTGTAATGGAAGTGTTGGGTGTACTATTTGGAATTTATTAGATATTACTGTTGATTTTTAATAAAATGATTATTGCTGTTAAAAAAAAAAAACACTATTTCGCTACCACTAACTATGAGTAGGGGTGTAAAATGAACCGAACCGTTCACGAGCCAGTTCGAGCTCGAGTTCGAACCACATTAAACGAGCCGAGTTTCACGAGTCACGAACTCGAACTCGAGCTCGAGCTCGAGCTGAAGTTTTGATTCGAGTAGTAAAACGAGCCGAGCTCGAACATTTGAGGTTCAACTCGAGCTAGCTCGCGAGGGAATTCGAGTTAGGAGCATAAAACGAACCGAGTCATTCACGGGTCATTTCGAGTTCGAACAGTCGAATCAGGTTAAACGAGCCGAGCTTCATGAGCCATGAATCCAAGGAAGATGATGGCTTTGAGATAATTCACAACTTAGTCCTTGTTTTTTTATATTTTAATTAATTAAATACTTAAATTTTTCGAGCTCAAGAACTATCGAACCGAACTCGAACATTACATGAGCCGAATTTGAACCGTTTTTTTCGAGCTCGACTCGAAAGAAGTTGAACTCGAGCCGACTCTCACGAACTCGAGCTCGAACTAGCGATATTCGGACTTGGCTCGGTTCATTTACACCCCTAACCATGAGCATGTCATAACTGATGAGTAGTGACACAATCAATAGATTACACTTTGTCACTTATTTAATTTTCTTTTTCCTTTTTCTTTAGGATGTGTTTTTTCGTGTGTGTTTTTTTTTTCAGAAAAAGTTTGAATTCTTTAAAATTGATGCATGAGTAGAGAGTATTGAAAGGAATAAAATTATTAGATAATTTTTTTATAAAAAAAACAAACAAACAAACAAAGACAACTTTAGTTTCTTCACCTAACTAAGTCGCTCATTTGCCTTTTAATTTTTCCTCTTGCGCATTAGTCCTTGCAATTGTCATGAAATAACTTTATAAATGACGGGAAAATAAAATTTTGGAAGGCATCAATACTATTATTTATATTAATAATAAGAAATATTATTGCGGCTCCACTTAATATATGAGAGTCAACCCAATTTAATTGAGTCATTCCATCCTAATTTATCACCATTTTATTGAATTGTTAAAACCTTTATTCCTTCTATTTTTACGCATTGTTATCTTAAATTTAAAAGTAAGAGATATATCTCCTCTTACTTTTAAACTTAAGATAGCAGAAAGTAGGTATATATCTTAAAAGTTTGAGGCCTTAAATAATTTACTTTTTCATGTGTAATCAAAGTTTTTTTTTTTTCTTCTCATTTTATTTAAAGGAATTATACCATTATTTACGATAATTTTTTATTTGATATTATACCTCCATACAAGTTGATGGAAGTAACACTTTCAATGGGAGCATGCCACGTGTTCCAATTGATGGTGTAATGTGGGGTATGTTTTGGGTTGGAGGTGTGGGTGTAAATGTCCATTTTACAACTCATGGGTTTCTTTGAAATTTCTCCATAAGTTTTCTTTCTATCAGCCTTATGAATTCTAGAAGGACATCTACATGCTTGCACGAGATCTTACAGTATAGTATAGTACTACTATTTTTTCACTTTCCCTGAAACTATGGTCTGAAAAGTCAGAGACACCCATGCCTACACAGCTACACCCATACTTTTTTCTTTTTTGTGTGTTTTATTTTCTGTCTTTTTTTCTTAAAATTTATATGTATATATCATATATGGAAAGTTTTATGTCTAGAATACTAAAATTATATTTTCACAGTAATAGTAATTATTGTTTATTTTTTCATTTATTTTTAAAATTTATACTATAATCTATGACTATTTCTTTTTTAATATTACAATCTTCTTAATTTTTTTTATAAAATGTTACAATTTATACCTGCTGCGAAACGCGGGCAATCAAAACCTTATTACAACTATATTTGATTTTTATAGAATGTTAGTTTAGCAATTAAAATCTTATTTAATTCATTTGTGAAATTTTGTTCACATGACTTCAATCCGAAAGATGCTACATGGTTTTTTTTACCTAAAAGGCTAATGTAATGTTTAAGATGATTCTGAATTTTATGTATGGATAAAATTAGTCGTCGTTGATCTGCACTCCTGGCTCCTGGCTCCTGGCCTCCATGCTGTTGTCGGCTTGTCTCTATTGCTAATCTGCTCACCTCTTCACCTCTATTTAGGTGGCATTCCCATCAACCGCTTCGTTGGTTCTCTTCCCGATCAATCGCGCCAACAACCTTAGCGGTTGTCGATGTGGTGCTCCTCTCTTTTGATCGGCGATCTTGATTGCTCCTCTTGTGTTGCGGGCTCTCATTTTTGTCGGTGCCGTCGTCAAGCTCTGGGGTCGCGTCAGTTTGGTTTCCTGCTGGGCATTTGGTTGCTGGCCTGTTCTCTTTCAAATTGGCAGGTGCAGGGGCTGCCTGCCTCGAACAGTGGTCTCCGGGTGAAGTTGGTTGGTCGAAGTTTGGTGGGGCAGAGAGACTTCTTGCCTCACCCAACGCTTTGAGTGTTAGGATGGGGAGCGGCTTGGACCATGAATCGTCCCTGCCTGCTCCGGGCACTTTACTATGGCTCATTTTTTTGTTTATTTGGTTTGATATCTGTTCTTATTTAGATATTATTTGATTTTTATGTCTGGTGATTTTTTGTTTGTTTTGTCTGGATGATTTGGCTTATGGATATGTCTTGATAACTTCTCTTAGCACGCTTATAGCAAGACGACATTGGGCTCATTGGGAGCCTTACATGTGTGTCGTATGCAAGATCGCGGATCAATACAACTCTGCTATGGTATTTTGTGCTGCTTATTGATTTATGGACAACCCAGTTTGGAGGTTTACTTGACAGCTGAAAGCTTCGATTTTAAGTCCGGCAGATGAATCTCTACATATCTCATTTTAATTATTAGCATTTATTTTTTTTCTGTTTTAGTTGGCTACTTAATTTATACTTTGATGTTTCGTGATTATTTATTGTTTAAATTCTGACTTGTATTATTTTCAATGAGAATAATATTAAGCTATTTTTCTTATAAAAAAAAAATGTATGGATAAAATTAATATTAAAAGGTCATAAGCTTCATCATCATAAAATAGCGCTTTCACTTCTAACTATATTGGAATCGGTGGCATGAATCTTATAATAGAATTAATTGTCAAAAATCAGTTAACAATATATATTCATGCTAAAACGTACTGACAAATTAGTTCAACCTTGGATACCCTTCTATGTTTATTGACAGAAAACGGCTTATTATTATTTCAAGAAAAATAAAATAAGTTAAAGTATATCAAAGTTAAAGTATTCGAAAGCAAAAAACATAATCCAAAGCAAAGTTAGAAGGAAGAGAAATAGACGGGGGAGTGAGACTCCCTTGGAGAAACAAACAGAGGCAAAACATGCTAGAACCATGAGTATGATCACCCTAGTAGCAAGCTTCCTTCTGAAGAGGCTGTTGTTAAGTCGGACAAATACATATAAAGTCATAGTGGAGAAATATAGATCCTCGATCTCGAACGCGACACACCAAAATGGCTCTCATGAAATCCAATGTCATCTCACTATACGCGTGAGGCCAGAGCGGAAATTGTCAAACGAAGAAGACTCAGACAAAGAGCAAAGACAAAAGACTCTCAAATCACAAACATCCCAAAATATAAAAAATGAACTAGTAAGCAAAAAAGACGAACAAAAGAGGCAT
>JBBYHH010163452.1:0-13965 GCA_038382905.1 Daphne laureola | reverse complement strand
AGAAATGACACACTCCTCTCGTTAAGTGGATATCGCTTCAAGTGGGAGTGATAGAAGATAAAACTCCTTAGAAGTATATATTTTTTTTTTTTTTAAATTACGATTTTTTTTAAAAAAAAAAAAATTGTACGAACTGTTTTTTTTTTTTAAATTACGAACTGTTGATGAACAATTACGTAACCAACGTTAGTTTTTTCCTTAATTTTTTTAGTTTTTTTTTTTTTTTGCTTTTCAAGTATGTTCATTTATGCTATTTGTAGGAGAGATTTTATGAAATTTAGAAATTGATATGAAATTGTGAGAGAACATTTCTAAAAGAAAAAATCACTTTATTTTATTATTATTTTTTGCATTGGTGCCCGAAAGTTTAGAGCTAATATCCTGAGACTTCCAAATTATTCTACTTCTCAATTCTTATAATGTTATTCGTAATATATTTAAGTCTATATTTTATATTGTTATACGAGTGACATAAATGACCTCAAATTTAAATTTTTATTTGATAAACTATTACATTTACACTTCTAACATAATATGGTATAATATGAAAAGTCATAAACCTAAAATTACCCTTTTATTCATTTATGAAAGTCTCACTATTGATTTTATTTTTATTCTTTCAATTACTGAAAGGATAATCTTTTATTTGATATTTATCTCTTAACATTTTACGCGTTAATCCACGAATCATAAAACTTATATGTATATGTGAGAAAAAAAATTACCTAAAAAATTAAAATTACATTTTCACCTGTAATTATTATTTACTTTCTCATTAATTCAAAAAAAGTTATACTACAATCTATGACCGTTTTTTTTATATCACAACCTTATTAAATTCTTATAAAATATTGTAATTAATACCCGATGCGAAGTGCAGGTGCCAAAATCTTGTTATATGTAAAGGCAATAATACTTGAAGAATCATTTAACTGAAAAATCACACAGAACCTTAAAATATCGTTACAAATTTATCATTTGTGTTCTATAGTAAAAATTAAAAAAAAAAACAATTTGTCAGATTAATATTTTTCTTGGATATTTTCCTTTTACAAACTTCGGATCAATTTTAAAACATAATACAGAGTTTCCTCATTTTTTATCATTCTTCATGTAATTAATGCAAAAAATTAGTTGTGGATTTTTTTTTTTTAATAGTTAAGTAACCATTAAAGTAATTTATTTGTTCTCCATGTAAATGAAAAAGTTTCTTTTCTTTTCCAACCAAACCAAAGAGAAGGGGCTAATTGCAACCATAAACAAGCTTGAGGACCGTATTGACAATCCTTAAAACATTAGAGTATAGGGCGGTTTGCAAAACCCTTCTTCTCTTCCCTCTCCTCCTCCTCAGGTTCAAGCAAACTGGCTAAAACCCCTGAACGAACATGACAATGAAGGTATGAGAAATGAACCACCTGAGACTCAAATCCACCCATCTCCAGACGGTCCTCCGTCCAGCCTCCGTCTCCTCCCTGCGCGGCTTCACCACATCTTCCTATGGGTCGCGGAGGCAGGATGAGTATTCGCGGAGCGTGAGGGTGCTCGTCTGGTGGGACTTAGAGAGCTGCCAGGTCCCCGCCGGAGTCAATGCTCTCAAGGTGGCTCACATGGTCACCTCCGCCGTCAGGGCCAACGGGATCAAAGGTCCTCTCCAGATTACGGCTTTCGGCGACATTTTCCATCTCACCAGAGCCACCCAGGAGGCCTTTTCTTATACCGGGATTAATCTTGCTCATGTCCCTCGAGGTTCTTTCTCTTTCTCTATTTCCTTTTTTTTTAACAATTAGGTCACCAGTTGGAGAAAAGAAATTATCAAAAGTTTCTTATGGCTCAGTTCAACACAAGTTGGAAATTTATTTTGGGAAATTTGGGGAAGTGTATTTTGATTGTTGTTATATATGTGAGTAGAGAAATTTGAGGAAAATACTACTATTTATAGAGGATTGATGATGAATTGATGGATTTAAGGTTGTTACATGTATTGGGATTGAGAAAGCTAGGAAAAGTTTTTTGTTGATGAACCAAGGGTATTTGATTCTGATTCAAGTACTTTCCCAGGTGGAAAGAGCAGTGCGGATAGGTCAATTATTGTAGATATTATGCATTGGGTTTCCCAGAATCCACCTCCAGCACATCTTTTCTTAATATCCGGCGACAGAGATTTTTCCAGTATATTGCATCGATTAAGGATGAACAATTACAATATACTGTTAGCAAGTCCAGATTCTGCTTCCACTGCCCTCTGTAGTGCTGCAAGTATTATGTGGCACTGGAATGCTCTCATCAATGGTGATAACCTAACTGGGAGACGTTTCAATCTACCTCCTGATGGCTCTTATGGTTCATGGTATGGCCATGATCATGTGCCTTTGGAGGATCCCTTTTCAGTTGAGCTACTGCCTTGTGCTCCAGCTGAGGAATTGCCTGAAGCCGCTTCTGATTCTAAAGTTCGACCCGTTCCCAAGGCGGTTATCAAACATATTCAGGATATATTGACTGACCATCCCAAGGGTATTTCTATTACAGATCTTCGTGCTGAATTGAACATTGATAAAGATTTCTATGGGTATAAAAAGGTTTCTCGTTTTCTAGCATCACTGAGCCAAATTCTAAGGCTTCAAACTGGGCATGATGGTCAGCTTCATGTGCGTAAAATCACCCAACACCAGTCCATCTTTGGTCGCAGAACCTGCTTGTAAATCTGGAGGACATGAAGTGCCTGTTTCTTCAAAATCTGGTGAGAATGTACCACTGAAAGTAAAGCCGGTACGTCATCCCAACCTCGCTTTAAATGCTGAAGCGACCCAAGTAAATTTTCAGGCGGAGCAGCAAGATAGAAATAAACTTGTCAAGACTGATGTAGAAAGGACTAGAAACAACGTCTCCGGGTCTCTTTCTGTTAGCGATAAGATTGATAAAAAGGCTAATGAACAGTTAGCAGAGGGCCTTCCTGCACAGAAATTAGAATCAGTTTCTGTGCCTGAAGAGGCATTACCTGGAAAGGTAGAGCTAATTAATCCAAATGGAAATGACCGTAATGCTGATAGTAGCAGTGAGAAAATGGATGCGGACAAAAAGCATTCTGTAAAAACAAATTTTGCTGCCAATCGATTCCTAGAATCTACACCTGATGGTCAATCAGCTGCAGCAAAGAAAATTAGTGATGAGTTAGATGATAAAATACCAGAGAAGGGTGCAGGATTCCTTGGCCGGATTTTTAAATGGTTTAGATTTTGGAGACATGAGCAGGATCAGGATGGTGATATATTAGGCTCTCCAAGCATGAACACGCCAAACAAGAGAGACATCACGTATCAAGTAAATGAGATTTTTACAGAAGATACATTCTGGAATGAAATTAAGCACTTCATGGGCTCTCCCAAGGCATTGAGCCTCGTCTCGCAGTCAAGGAGCAGGTCAGTGAATTCGTGTGGATATCTATCTGCCTGGCTCTTTTTCCAATTGTGTTGTACAAGTACCTCTTTTGTTGCCATGATTTAGTTCTGTAACCTTCAGTTCTATGAACGCTTAGGTAGCTTGCATTAATTACTTGCGTAAGACTCCATAGTATTCAAGAAAGATTGATACTTGATTCTTTGCTTATAACTACTCGATTTGTTAACAGAAAAGATAAAAAGGTACTGAGTGTTCTCTGTCTGTCTGTATCTCGTGTGTGTATTTGCAGAAGGAATAAATAAATAGTAAAAGATTTAAGCAAGTGTCATACTTACTCAGTCCCAAGAAAGTTGATACAATTACTATTTACAACATTTAATCTATGAATGTTTTTCTTCATCGTTTTAACATTTAAATTCAAATGGGTTTATATGCAAATGAAAGATAAATATGACAAGTTTCTAAAAATACATTTTTGAAATTTTTTCAACAGATTCTTCTTTGTGAAAATTTGAGTCAAACACAAGTCCAAAAGTCAAATTATTATCGATTTTCTTGGGGCAGAGAGAGTATTAAACTCCTCACAATGTCGCAGACTTTGAATTTTGCATCCCAAGTGGATATGAATGCGTTTAATTTCTTGTACTTGAGAATAGAACTTGCAATTGTAGGATAAGAAGAGGTGAGCAGGTCATGGGGCTCACAAGATTTACAAATTTTAAGGAATAACAAACTCAAATTGTTTCGCTAGTTCTCGGGTACCAAATCAAATCAAGGTCTATAAGGTCTAGGACTATCTTAAGAGGCACTCACTCATATCTTCTATAAGTTTGATTCTTGGAGATGGATAATATGTTTGTTTGTCTAAGATGATGTAGTAACACTGGAGAAGTGTCTGATGGCTCTGCTTTTTATTTAATTGCAGGGAAGAAATGGCAGAAAAGCTGCTGAAGGAAGGTCCTTTGGCTCTTAAATCTCTTACTAACAGTGACCTCCTCCGATTTATTGATTTATTAATAACAAATAAGAAGTGGGTGGAAGAATGCTCCATGCAAGTATTTCCTTTCACTGTGAAAATGACTATCGAGAAGACTTCTGAGTCGGGGCATCCTCAGATTGAACATGGACTCTTGTCCATTTTTAAAGATAGGTCAGATAAAAATTTGCAGCAACAACCTTATAGAGAGAAGCAGTCTTGGAGCATCCCTGAAACTGCAGCCCCTGCGAATTCTTCTATCAAGAGATCCGTGGAAAGGTCCAGAAGTGAGATTATTGCAGACTGCCAAAAGCTAGTGAAAGATATCTTGAGAGAGCATCCACAAGGATATCACATAGTTTCTTTTAGGAGTTTGTTTCTCCGAAGGTATGGCTATCCCCTCTCTACACAGAAACTTGGTTACAACAAGCTGTCTTCCCTGCTGGAGATTATGCCTGGGGTAAAAATAGAATCCGACTATCTTTTACCTTTGAATACAAGCCCTGACACAGACACCTGTGTTCCTGAGATTCAAGAAAACACATTTTGGGATTCGGCAAAGAATTCAAATGGTGAATCATCTGGCAAAGCAAAGAGTGAGAGTAATCATGAATCTCCATGGGATGAAGTTGGCCCCATCTCAAGCTCAAGTTCAAGTAGAAAGATGAGTCGAGTTGTAGAAGAATCAAGTGGGCAACCCTCACCTGATTATGAACCTTGTCTGTCAGAAGATGAATTTTCAGACATGGACGAAAAGGAGTGCAAGCAAGGAAAGGTGGAAGGAGGTGAGGAAGATAGCTCGTTGTTGCAACTTCTTGATTCATATTACGGTAATAAGGGAAGTTGCAAGGGCAAGAAGAGTGGACAAGAAGTTGATTCTTGTGCTAGTGATGTAAAGCTGTCAGGAGTAAGCAGCAAGATGAGTGAAGGTTGTTTGGACAACAAGCCTAGGCAGAAGCCGTACAAAAGCTATTCTTTTGTTGAAGAGGACAATGACAAAGTCGTGGAGAGTATACTGGGCAGCTTGAAAAAATCAGGTGAGTCTAAAATGCATAGCTGAAGGGTTCTCCTCCATCTCAACTTTTTTTGAGCAGCAAGGGATGCTGAAGGTAGGCGTTGAACCAAGTTCTTTCACCTAGTGTCCTTATGGATTTAACTTAAGGACGGGTCTTTATCTCAACTTAATTAGTACTTCTAGTTGAGACTTGAGAGGAAGTTCATTGAATTTATGATATCTCAATCTCCTTGCTGCTGGTTACACACGCACATTATTGAGGCTCCTGTTATTTGGTAAACGCAAGGAGCTTTAAAGGATAAAGGGATTAAGCCAATGGTTTTGTTGATAGGCTAAGATTATGGTTGTCTCGTCTTGAACTCCAATTTACATGACATAGTACATGTATATCATAGGTGTTTGGGAAGGTTACTCGATTTGGTGTGAGAAGTTTAATACTCTCTATATTGCCAACAGGGTGCGTCATTTCACTGAGCGTCGAGACCAAGGTAAAAGAAAAAACGGCGTAATAAAATAAGATGAATATACAAAGGATTGGTAAATAAGTTGTAAGAAAATGCGTGGAGAAAAAAGCACGGAAAACCCTTTAACTTTTTTTTGTTTTTTTAAAGAAAATGGGGGAGCACACTGTCTTATAATTCATTGATATAAAAAACCCAACGACAGTTACAGATATAAGAAGAAGGAGCCTATAATAAAATGACGAAATCTTCTCCAAAAAGAAAAACTAGAAAGAAAACATCTTAAATCTATACACCATCAATATCAACAGAATACTCTAATGAGCAAAAAATATCATAAAGATTGCATTTATTCCTAGCCTGAACTAATGAAACCGCAGCACATACCACATCCTTAGGCAGGACGGAAGCATTGGCGAAAATCCTGACATTCTGCTCTATCCAAATAGCATATATAAGAGATGCAAAGAGACTTTTCCTCTGGTTGGCCTTAAGGCATTTTCCCTTAGCTACCCTAAGCAACCATTTGTTAGTTCGAAACCAAGAGAAAGCTGGAGCAAAAAGCTTAACAATACTCAGGGCATCAAGTAATACCTTGACAGAGAAGGGACAATCAAAGAATAAGTGATCCCTAGACTCATTTTTAACCCCACATAGTCTGCATAAACAACAAACATTCTATTTCCATCTCATAACTCGATCACTGATGGGGAGCCTGTTTCTAAAAGCAAACCAAGCAACCAAGGAAGTTTTAGGGACATGCCTTGCTCCCCAAACCAAATACCTCCAAAAAACAGCAGAAGATAAGGGTGAACATAACTGATATGCTTTAGAGACTTTGAATTTACCAGAAACTTCACAGCTTTTATCAAGAACATGAATTCTAAACAAATCTCGAGCCCGCAAAATAGATTATCATATATATTCGTTCTATTGATAATTGTTTGCATATGTTGTTTTTTAGAATAGAATGTAAGGCTTCCATGTAAACTGTCCAATTCCTCATTTCCTACATATCATTCTCATATCATTGTTGATAGCATAAAGTTGACAGCGAGAAGGTCCGCCCCCAGCCCCCTCACACAATTTATTACCTCCCTCTGCTTTACCCATTTTCATATGTTGGAATTTCATCTCCATATGATGAGCACATAATAGCTTCTATATTTCCATATTAACTTCATCTTTATATGAAAGAAACATTTCATGAAATAGACGCCTAGCTGTTGGTATAATAAACCTTGAGCATTGGTTAATCATCCCTGACTCTACACTGATCATCGACTGGGGAATTTTTCTTTACTCTGTGATCTGATAGAGGAATCAAATACTAATAACCCATTCCTTCATTATTTCAATCTATCAGGCATTTTGTTTAACCGTGTTACACACGTTATGTTTTCAGAACATGGAAAGGAAATTGTTCCTTCATTATTTCATTCTTTCAGTCATTTTGTTTAACCGTGTTACACACATTATGTTTAACCCATTCCTTCATTATTTCATTCCTTCATTAGCTACACTTGTTCTTTTCTCTTGAAAGGTTAAGTATGTAACTAAGTTACTTCATCATCCATTTCTTCTCTGCATTTCATGCTCTCTTGCCAAGTACTACTATATATCATATTCCAGATGGTAGTCTACATACAGAAGGTTTTGTGCGTATGAAGGTCTACAAGTTGCTATTGCCAGCCTGTTCTATGATATAATTTAGGTCTTGAAAGGCAATGATGTTCTTGATGTTGACTGTTGTCATTTCCCCTCTGGTCAGTGGTGGAGCTTGAAATATTCTTTATATCCATGGAACTGGAAAATTGTGCATCTTGATAATGCCTTCCATCTGACACCATAGTTTCTTCATGAACCAGAATGGAGCTTCATTCTTCGAAGAGAGAGGTACGCCAAGAAACGGTAGCCAAAAACCATGGCTACCAGAGCACATACTTCCTTCAGACAGCTGTCTGTTTTCATCCCTTTTACAATGGGTGTGATGTTTCCATATTGCACCTTGAGAAGAAGCTTATAGGTGTGATAGTTGAAAGACATGTAGCGTATCCAAGAAATGAATACTGGAACTCTCTGCAGAAATTAGATGGTTATGAAAATTAATTTTCAGGCCTTATTTCAATCAGCAAGATTCAGGGGTTTCTGCACATTGACAGATGCAGGGATACCTCAACAAAGAAGCCACCAGCCAACATGAAGGTCATGATAGTAACTGAAGCCAAAGTTGTAGCCTTCTTTATGTCCATCAGTGTAGCTCCTATGGCTAATCCAAGTCCCTGCCAGAGCAGCCAGGTCATAATGTTTATGTTGATGTTAATGTTATTTTGACTACTACTGGGTGCTCTATGAGTACCTGAGCTGCAACAATGCTGAGAAAAACGGTAAGCACGCTGAGGAAAAAGTGTTCCGCACTCAATCTCAGGCCAGCCATGAAGTAGACAACCAAAAGAAAAAATACTGGTAATAACAAATCCAATGGAAGGTCACTTGTAGTCCTTGCCAAGAAATATGCGCTTAGTCTGTACATATCAGCTGCTCTCTCTTTGCTAAGCATGGCTCTTTCTTGAGGGAATGTGAATATTGCAGTGAAGACTGGAAAGAATCCCCAGAAAACAGAAATGAAGAACAGCAGTCCAGCCTGCAAAGAGGTGAAGTTACAGTTACATCTTACTCTTTCCAAGTTATTTGGATCAGATAGTAGTTTGAATGATTTCATTCCGTGCTTACCTGATCCTGAAGACCTCTTGGGGTTTTACTGTCTGATTGCCACCAAAGTAACCCCAAGATGATAGCAGTTGCGAGAACCTGGGTGATTCTTAACCAGCTAAAATAATCATGCTTCCTTGCTTTGATTCCCCTGCTGAACAATATCAAGTACTGCTGCCACCAACTCGCCCCCCATTGTCGCTTGGGACTGGAAACTTTCAGCTTCAGCTCTTCATCTAAAGGAAGAGGATTCATAAGACGCCTTTTCTCCTCCTCTGCAACTTTGGTTTCATAGGCCTCAACAAGGTACTGGGTGATCAGACAACCTAAGTTCAGTATGATATTTAAAACAGTTAAAATATGCTTTGACCTTATCTAAATACTACTACTAATCCTTAACCTCATGTACGACTGCTGGAGTAGGCTTCCCATTCCTTGTGTCATTTTCTGCATTTCCTGTCTGCACCTTGTCTTCTAGTTCGGATGGCATGGATACATCGTTTATGTTTCCATTTGCAAGATCTAACAAGAACTCGGCAGGATTCATGGCTATTAAAGGAGAACATCCGATTGATGAGAAGTACACCATTGCCTCTGATGCTTTCCCAAAGTAGAGCAAACTCCCTTTACCAAGAAGAATCAACTTGTCAAATCTGTGGAAAAGCCTGCCTGAAGGCTGGTGGATCGTTGTCACAACTGTCTTCCCAGACTGCCATGAATTTTGAATGGACACATAGTTACCAGCAGTCTGGTTATATTGTAGTCCAGTAAGTTCAACTACCGGTTACTAACCTCTGCTATGTCCTGCAGTATCTGGATTGTTCTCAGAGCAGTTGTTGAGTCCAAGCCGGAGGTAGGTTCATCAAGAAACAAAAGAGAAGGGTTGATTATGATTTCATTACCAATGCAAACTCTTTTCCTTTCTCCCCCAGACACGCCTCTTACAAACGAGCCACCTATGATTGTGTCTTGACACCTGCAACAACAGACGACAGATGATGGTAAGGCAATGGTGGTTGCAGCAGAGAATCAGGTGGGCACAACTAGTAAAAAGTAGGGAGTACTATTACCTTTCCAAGCCTAGCTCATGAATGACATCTGTTGCTCGCTTCCCCTTTTCCTCGTTGGTCAGCTTCTTGGGCAACCGGAGAAGAGCTGCATATGTCAGTGTTTCTTTCACTGTGAGGTGAGGAAACAAGACATCATCTTGAGTCACAAATCCTACCCTGCGATGATAAATTAGTTTCTCGTTACCTTGAATGTTGTACATATTTTCTTTTACATCAACGTCTTTACTCCATACCATACCTGCTTTTTAGAAACTTGGAGTATGGCTCATCAGTGTATGTGATTGAACCACCAACGGTAGGCTGAAGTCGACCTCCAAGTAGGTTCAACAATGTTGTCTTACCACTTCCTGATGGTCCCATAAGGGCGAGGACTTCCCCAGGATCCACACACCCTGTGATTCCATTCAAAATTTCTTTTTCTACTCTTTTTGTTATCCCCTTCATCATCACCTTGTATCTGACATCAGTAAACTGCATAAAGGAGGAGAAGTTACCATAATGCATTTGCCTTCTCTTTTTTATACTATTAAAACAGACTAGTCAAAATGTTTAGAATTAATCCAGTACTCTTACAGGAGGGTAGAAATTAAAATAGAGCACCCTTTCGAGGTGGTTTCTATACCTACCTACCTACCTTAAGACGCATGAAGTAGGAGTAATGGGGAAAGGTAGTGCATGTGTACAAGAAGGAGCATGCATACTGTAATTACTGACCTTGAGATAGATTGGTAAGGTTGGCTCTGTTTGAATTATTCTCTGCCTTGTGATACCCGTTTCAATATCTTCAGCTGCAACAACAAGCATTGTTTCTTCTTCTTTATTATAACCCAACAGAAATGACTCAACAAAGGTGGTGTATTAGAGCATGAAGAGGTTACACTCTAACACCCTTAACCCATTTTAGACATCTTATTCTTCTAATTATACTTCATCACCTCAATACTTTGAGTGATTGAGTTCCCAAAAGCATGGATATCAGCCGTTGATAATTTCCAACTTGCTTACCAATTAAATTTCATGTCTATGAAATATCAGTTTGTTGCCTCCTTTGATTTTTCGGAGCTTGACCGACAGATGTAAACATCTTTGATGACTTTTCCTCCACAACGTCACCAAAGTCATGGTAAATGGTGCCGGGATTTGATGTTACCATCCCAATGCTATTATTTCATTCCAATTATGCAAATTGTGTGGGGTCATAAAATTGTAACTTTAGGTTCTCTTCTTTACGAAAATAAGTGATAAATATTTAAATTTAATAAAAGAGAGAGAGAGAATGATTTGTGAGAAATTTTTTAAAAATATGTTAATTTATTATTAAAAAATTGTAAAAATGGGTGAAAGAATGGAGCCCACCACTCATTTGCATTGTTTCTTTAGCACAAAATTTTCAAAAAAAAAGTGACACATTTTTTAATTTTGGAAGGAGTTTTATGAATGTAAATAGTTTTGGAATTTGTGTAGTAATTGAATTGTTATTATTTTTTTTGTTGTTGTAAAGAACACAACTTTAATTTGTTCATTTAATTCAACAATATTCCAGCTTTTAACTGGCATGCACTACTTTGTAAAACCTAAAACAATTCCTAGAACTTTTTCGGAACTTATTCTAAACTCACAAGTTCATGTAAAAATGTTTTTTTTTTTTTCTTTTCTTTCGGGAAATCATAAGTGAAATTTATAGAGGGATGTTTTTTTGTCTTGAGAAGTTAGATATTTTTGGAGGAAAAGAACATTGCCCTATTGTAGGGACTAGGGATCTTATGCCTTGAGCCCGTGTTGCGCACTCTGTTCCCCATCTATGTTGGGTTTTGTCATGTATCATGACACATTTCAGTGTATTATAACCCCTACTATTTTCAATAGTGGAAATGTATAAGTGAACTAACACGTTGCAAAATTAGCTTTAAAATATGGTTTTTGGTCACTATAAACGAACTAATATGTTGCAAAACTAATTTTAAAGTCGGGTTTTGTCATGTATCAGGACACATTTCAGAGTATCATAACCCCTACTATTTTCAGTTGTGGAAATCTATGAGTGAACTAACACGTTGCAAAATTAGCTTTAAAATATGGTTTTTGGTCACTATGAGCGAACTAATATGTTGCAAAACTAATTTTAAAGTTGGGTTTTGTCATGTATCAGGACACATTTCAGTGTATCATAACCCCTACTATTTTATTTTCAATAGTGGAAATCTATGAGTGAATTAAGACGTTGCAAAACTAGTTTTAAAGTAGGGTTTTTTTGTGCATAAATAAGTCTATATTATGACTTTTTTACTCAATTGCCCTTTCAGGTACAAGACTTTATAAAGGGATGTGTCTAAGAAGAAGAAGATCCCATGAGGTAAGCAAATATTGTTCCGTTCCTTATTATTTTAACACTTTCTTTTTTTTAACGTCCCTACATATTTATAAAAAAAATAAATTAAAAAAATACTACTATTTTATTCTTTCAACTCTCTTTCTATTTTTTATTAGTATCTGATTTGATATCACTAATTTCATACACTTACATCACTCAACACTCTCTTCTTAGGGATAAGTTTGTGGAACTTCTATACATTTTCCAACTCTTCTTAATTTTTATACCAAAACAAAACATTGCAATAAATAAGGTACGTAGGAAGTATATACTTCGCCATGCTTCTTAATTAATGTGTAGGAAAGTCTTGTTGATCCTAGTTTTAACTTGTTATTTTAAGATATGTAATTTAAGAAATTATTAGTTTTATTTTTAAAGTGAATAGATTTTTTTATGAAAAAGTAGATATTGAAAATTAAAAAAATTATATGCGAGTCATAAGTGATTTTTTCTTTTTTCTTTTCAGTGTTCATTTTTGTTAAAAATTGAGTCAGAATCTTGAAAAAATAAAGTTAAATGAGATATTTTTTTGTATCTGATTTAAATACTTATTAGGAAATTAAATATTGTTAAAAAGTATTGAAAAATGTAGAAGTATTAAGTGGAGTATATATATTTATAAACTCCAAATACTTATTTATGGCGCACTCGACTGTTTTTTCTTCTTTTGGGTGGGATAGGTAGGGATCCTCGTCGTTTGTCTCAATCCCATAAAAGCGTCCCAACCAAAAGGCTAACATTTTTATTTTTGACACGTCCTTCTTTATCGTGAAAAAAAAAAAAAACATTTCAACGAACTTTTTTAGAGAAAAGAAATTGAGAAATAGATTGGGGAAAAGTTTGACACTTGCTTTCGATTTTTTTCCCTGAAGAACACCTAATTAGCTTTTCCTTTTTCCATGCATTCTTTTTCATGCAATTGTGCAAACATGCATGAACAGCATTGATGTGCCCTAGATTGCTAATTATATATTTATATATACACACACACACTACCTTAATTAATTATCTCAAATGGTTAATTTCTCCCGTTTTATTTGTAAATTGTAATAAAGGTGAAAATGATAACCCATTTATTTGGGACAGAAAAACATCTAACATAATTCCCCTGATCACCTTTGCATTTCTTTTCCACGTACGTATATAAAATTAGCATATTGACAGTATTACTGGTATACCAAATTACTTGCATTTCTTTTCTACGTACGTATTTACGTGCCTATATATGTGTTAGCTGTGCGTGTGTGTTATAATGTTTATAGACATGGCTTCAAAATTGTTTCGTTAATTAATAAGTTGAATTAATATTCATCTCTTAATTATTAGATGATGGTAGCTAGCGAGTTTACTATTGCATACTGTATATATGAAGTTAATTGGTGTGCATGAATATATATCTAGATGAAGTGGCAATAATTACTTACGTATATCATGGTCGCTAAAGGAGGGCTTGGAATCAGAGATGTCATCGGGCGGGACGGTGAAGCCGGTGAAGGAGAAGGAGAGGCCCAAGCTTGCACTGGAGGCTCGGCTCAGCGCGGCGCCGCTGCTCACGTCGTCCAGGTCCAGCTTTATCTGTGCGCTCCTTGACTTCCTTATATGCGTGCTCCGCCCCGGCGACGCCGCCATCGCCCTCCGGCTCGACTTCCGTGACATGCTGCTGCCCTCCGAAGCCTCGGTCGTCGTCGGCGGCGACTTGAACAGCGCAGCCAATGACTCCACCAGCTGGTCCGACTTCGTTCGAGCCAGCCCCGTCGTTGAACCCGCCGCAGGTGACTTGTCCATGATCACAAGTACTGCATGCATCAATTAATTAAGAATTAATGAAAGTATGCTTCTACTTTCTTCTTCTTCTATACGGGGGCGGGTTTATATATAATATAATGAAATATTGAATTCATTGATATAAAACACTAAATACTTTTACCTTTTTTTTTTTTTTTTTTTTTTTTTTGGGTGGGTTT
>JBBYHH010163232.1:0-13967 GCA_038382905.1 Daphne laureola | reverse complement strand
TTAGAGATAATTTCTGATATTCAAGTGTTATCGCACTTGTGGATTTCTACTAGATCAAGTGTTCCTATAGTATGTTGGTCAGAATGGGTGTTAAATCCTCTTCTCAGGTGATCCGGATTGCTCTTAAGGTTGTAAGGGTGTGATCTGATTTAGTCCCTCTTCTCATGGGGTTACATCGGTAGTACATAATGAAATCTTTCCGCTGTTCAAAAAAAAAAAATATATGAAGAATCATTGACAATTTCAAATACAAATACATTAATACTTTAATATTCACGTCCCACTCAAGTTCTCACAAATTTGTTAACAAATTTTCATTAAGAAGAAATTGTTAAAAAAGTTTCAAATAAGAATTTAAAAACTAGACACATTCATCTAAGATTTTTTTTTTAATAATTATTTTAACAGTTGTTTTCTTTATAAAGATGAGTCATGTTCCATGATGTACATGTTGATTCTACAATATCAACATTGTAATGCGACATGACTAGAGCAATTATCTTAACTCATCACTGTCTCGTGAATAAAATCAAATGTTTTTTTCTTTATATTTTAAAATGATTGAAAAATAAAATCAGAGTAAATGCTGAAAAACAAACGTTTCAATAATTCTGGGACGGAGGGAGTAGTAGTGACAACAACTATAAGAGTATCTCCAACAGTTTCTTCATTTTCTTGATATGTTCACTTTTGAAGAATTTTGAACATTTTTTTTTTCCATCACCTTCCCAATCTCATTCTCTAAAGAACACAATTCTGCTCCAACCCGGGATGGAGGGAACTCATCCTTCCTGCATATGTGGCATGACGTTATTGGTTCGTGCTACCACTATTAATTACGGGGCTGCTATTATTTATTATGGATGTGGCAATCCGTAATTAATTAGGGTGTTAGCAACCAATAAGGTCATGCCACGTATACGGGAATGAAGAGTTCCCTCCACCCCGGGTTGGAGCAAAATTTTATTCTTCTCCAAAATGGAGAAGGAGATAAAAAAATGGGGAACCATCCCAAAATTTGGAGCATTCTCCAAATTTTGAAGAATCTTCCTAAATCTACTTTTTTCTAAATCTAGCTCCTCTCATTGGTTTAAACATCTCTAATTCATCACTCTCCTCTCTCCAAATAATTTATTAATTATTAATAAAAATATATATAATATTTGAGGTTTAAATAAACATCACTATCCTGAACTATGATAAAATGGGCAAATAATGACCTAAACAAAAAAATGATACATATAAGGATCTGAACTATAAAAAACAATGCAGATAATGGTCTGAACTTCAAAAAAACAGTGCAAATTAGGGTCTGAATGAGACTCTCATCTACTTCAAATCAATATAGTTTAAGCCCTTATCTGCATTAGTTTTTGTTCAGACCCTTATTTGCCCATTTTATCATAGTTTAGGGTAATGATATGTATTTAAGCCAATATTTTATTATTGTAATAAATGCATGATTCTTTAAAATGAGGAGATTCTTAGGGTGCGTTTAGTTTAGAGAATTTTCTGAAAATTTTCAGAAAATTATCTAAAAACAGGAAATAAAATGAAAACGTGTTCACTTAACTATTTTCATTTTCATTTTCATATTCATATGAAAATGAAAAAAAAATTGTAAAGGATTTTGAAAACAACAATCTGACGTTTTCATCCGAAAACATGCGACGATCATAGTCGAATAGTCGCCGGACTACCGCCGGACCGTCGCCGGACCACCACCGGGGCATCACCGGACCACCGCCGACCATCACCGGAATGTTGCCGGACCATCGCCGGGTTGCCGCCGGACCGTCGTCGGGCCGCTGCCGGAATGTTGTCGGACCGTCACCGGAAAGTTGCCGGAATGTCGTCGGACCATCGCCGAAAAGTTGCCGGTACGTCGCCGGACCGTCGTCGAAATGTTACCGGACCACTGCCGGACAGTCGCCGAAACGTCGCTGGACTATCGTCGGATCACCGCCGGACCGTCGTCGGACAGTTGCCGGACAGTCGCCGGACCTCCGCCGGTCGGCGAACTGGCAGGGATCTGACGATCAAAATCTTACAGCGGTCTGACGACGATTCGGTGATTAGTCCAATTTTTATTTTCAAAAGTCTATTTTCAAAATTTTATTACTAAACGCGTTTTCAGAAAACTGTTTTTGAAAATTATGCATTGAAAATGAAAACTGAAACACGAAATAAAAATGAACACTGTTTTCATCAACTAAACGGTATCTTAGAGTTAGATCAATTTTTTTTTTTGAGAATATTACTTTTGCATTCTTATTTTAGAGAAGTTATTGGAGATGCTGTAAGCATGATGAGAAGTTTTGTCCATACTTTTAAATGTCATTTATGTTGAAATAAGAAAATTTTCATTTATGTTGGAATAAGGGGAAAAAAAAAACTAAATGTTTGCATGTAAAATGGTAACTTTGAAAAATCAATGAGTTCAAAACCCGGCTATAAATAGGCATGTGATATGCCCCAAAACTCATCATCACAAGCTCCTTCTCTTTTAAGTCACCTTCTTGACATGATAAACAATATCTCCTTCTCCCAAGCTCTCATCACCATGGACATGATCAACATTATCTCCTTCTCCCAAGCTCTCATCACCTCCATAATCATCCTCTTCCTCTTCCAAAAACTCAGGAACTGGTTCCAAACTACTTCTTCAACTCCCAACCTTCCTCCTGGCCCACGAAAGCTTCCGCTCCTCGGAAACATCCACAACTTGGCCGGAGCCATGCCTCACCATCGCCTCGCCGACCTGGCCAAAACATACGGCCCACTTATGCACCTCAAGCTCAGACAAATCTCGATGGTGGTGGTCTCCTCCGCGGATGCCGCCAAGCAGGTCATGAAAGTCCACGACCTCAACTTTGCTTCACGGCCCTACACTCTCGCCGGGGAGATCTTCACCTACAACTTCAAAGACATTGCCCAAGCACCGTACGGAGAGTACTGGAGACAGGCCAGGAAGATCTTCTCGGTGGAGCTCCTCAGCCTCAAAAAGGTTCAGTCCTTCCGTGCTCTCCGTGAAGCGACGGTGGGCCAGATGATGATGGAAATCGGTGCAAAGGCGGAGGCGGAGACCGCGGTTAACCTGAGCGACATGTTGTTCATGTTCTCACATCGGATCATCTCCGGTACTGCATTTGGGAAGAAAGATAAGTATGGGATTAGGTTTAAGGAGATTATAAGGAAGTTGGTGGGGTTGAACGGAGGGTTTTCAGTGGCTGATATTTTCCCTTCCGTCAAGTTTCTTCAAGTGCTCAGTGGAGTAAGGCCTGGACTTGAGAAGCTTCGAAACGAAGCAGATGAGGTGCTTGAAGATATGATCAAAGAACACAGAGCTGCCAAGGCCAGAAAAGGAGCAGATGAAGATAAAGATGAAGAAGAAGAAGAAGATCTTGTTGATGTACTCTTGGATTTGCAAGAGCATTCAAGCAATGGATTTCAGCTCTCAGATGACAGCATTAAAGGACTTCTTGACGTAAATATAGTACTTATAAAAAATTTAGGGTCACTTATGAATTTTTTCCAAAATTTTCATTTCAAGTTTTCTTTGTAAATAATTATGATGTATTTTTAGTTATTAAGGGGAGAAATCCTTATTTTCAAAATTTTGAAAAACTCTAGTGTTAAAATGGAGAATTTCAAAATAAGGTTTTCTATTTTAACACGTGAGTTTTTCAAAATTTTAAAAATAAGATTTTATCTCATTAATAATTAATTATACATCCCAACTATTTACAAATAAAATTTGAAATAATTTCTAAAATTTTTCATAACTAAAGAGATCCTTAGGTAGCGTTTAGTTGATGAAAACAGTTTTCATTTTCATTTCTTATTTCAGTTTTCATTTTCAATACGTAATTTTCAAAAACTGTTTTCTGAAAACGTGTTTGATAATGATACTTTGAAAACAGTTTTTTGAAAATAAAAATAAAATTAGACCAATCACTGGGCTGCCACCGGACCATTGTCGGACCATCGCCGGCACGTCTCTGACCACCGCCAGTTCGCCGGCCGACGATGGTCTGACGGTGGCCTGACGATGTTCTGACAGTGGTCCAGTAGTGTTCCGGCGATGGTCTGGTGGTGGTCCGATGGTGGTCCGGAAACTGTCCAACGGTGGTCCGACAGTGGCCTGGTGATGGTCCGCGGTCTTACGACAGTTCAACAATGGTCCGGTGACGGTCGTCAGGTGTTTTCGAATGAAAACGTCTTGTTTTCAAAATCCTTAACAAAACAGATTTTATTTTTATATGAAAATAGGAATGAAAATCATTAATTAAACACATTTTCATCTTATTTCTGATTTTCTGAAAATTCTCTAAACTAAACACACCTTTAATCTTTCATAACTAAACGAATCTTCAACTTTTCAGGACTGTTTCTTGGGAGGGATCGAAACGGGGTCATCCACGATTGAATGGATCATATCAGAAATGCTGAGAAACCCTAGAGTGTTACGGAAGGCACAAGCAGAGGTAAGAGAGCTCCATGCAAGGAAAGGTGGATTACACGAGACAGATCTCCATGAACTAACATACATGAACCAAGTGATCCGAGAGAACTTCAGAATGCACCCTCCACTGCCTCTTCTACTTCCCAGAGAAAGCTCAGAGAATCGGGTGATCTTCGAACACAACATACCAGCCAAGACACAAGTGATCATTAACGTTTGGGCGATCGGGAGAGATCCCAGAATCTGGGAAGATCCAGATACATTTTATCCGGAGAGATTCGAAAACAACCCGATCGATTTCAGAGGATCAGACTTTGAGTTACTTCCATTTGGTGCTGGGAGAAGAATTTGCCCTGGAATGTCATTTGGAATGGTTAGTGTTGAGATTGGGTTAGCAAATTTGTTGTGCCACTTTGACTGGGAGCTAACTGATGGCAACAAGTTTGAACAAGTTGACATGAGTGAAGCTTTTGGTTCTGCCGTGAGAAGAAAGAATGATTTGTGGTTGATTCCACTTCCTAGAAAAAATCATAATTAAAAGGACGGTGCATGTTGGCCACACAATCTTTTGTGGACTGTACTGCAATAATTGATCAACCAACGCTTCACATGGACCTCTCTCCTTGCTTACCTTTCTTTCTTTCTTTCTTTTTCTTGTAATAATGCCTTTTGATGTACAATAAATTCGGCTTTTAGTTTTTCAACATACTTTTTTTTTTTAATTGTATCCAAAATAAATTCGGATTGATTTTGTGATAAATGAAAAATTATAGTTGTATTTATTATACCCCGAGTAAAATTGATACATTTATTTTTCAGTATTTAATTTATTATTTTTTTCTTAATATTTTAGCATAAAAAGTCATATAATTTATGTCTATCATAATTTGATACGTAGTTGGGTTGGACGTGATAAGGGGTTTGGTAAGCGGCTGCCCGTTATTTCGGTTAAAAAATATCTTTGACAATTGGTAACGTCTCGGGCGTTACCAAATTAGTTACTACGTAAAAGTGGGTAATGGGTGAGTAACGCATAAGGGCGTTACCATTTAGTAACGCCGCAACCCGTTACCCACCTCTTACCACACAAAATATGCACACCAGTTGTCCACCAGCCCGTTCAAATTAAAGTGGCTAGTAACGGGCTGGTAGCTCCCCAACCCGTTACCAGTCAAAAAAAAATTCTGATACAACTTTCTTCTTTACTTTTCCTTCTTCCTCCCTGATCGAAAACACTCTCAACCTTCAATCTCCTCTCAGACGAACTATTGCTGGTAGCCGCCGCCGTTCGCCGTCCATTCTTCGATCCTCTTGACGGTAAGCATTTTAAGTTTACTAAACTTGTTTTTCGTCGGTGAAAACTAATTTTTTTTTCCAGTTTTTAACATTCGCCGCCGTTTCCGTCATTCGCCACCGTCTCCGGCCATCCACCCGCCATTTGCTACTTCAGAACAAGAAGTAAGGTATAATTTCTTCATCCATGTTTTTTTACATTGTTTGATAATTTCTTTTTTAGTTTCTCATGGATCAATATGTTGTTGATGTTAATGGTGTGATTTTGATGAATTTTAAATAATTTTTAAACAATTTTACTTTTTTTTATTGACTGTTTGATTATTTTTGTTTTTTAGTTTTTCTTTTTTAGTTTCTGAATTTTTTTTATGATAAATATTTTTAATGAATTTTTGTTTTTTTTTTTATGATTTATGATGGATTAATAAATTGTTGATATTTTTTTTAACAAACAAGGTTACGGCTTGGAGTGGGATGGACTCAACTATGGGGTACGACCTAGTCAGTCAGGGGGATCGTCGGAGCAGCTGCCGAACCCTGATACTCGTGAGGACGACTTTGAGTTTCCGTCACCGTAGATTATTTTGTACAAACATTAACATTTAATTCGGGATGCTTTTATTATTATTATAATATTTGTTTTAATTTAATATAATTAATTTTATTTATGTAATTATTTATAAATCATAAATAACAATTAGTACTTTAAATTATAAATCAACATTATGAATTAATAGAAATGAAAACGGAAAAAAGGGTAGTAACGCCCTAGAGCGTTACCACTGTGTCAGCGTGTGTCAGGTCTGACACAGATGGTAACGCCTCAGGGCGTTACCAGGCCGTTATCAGTGGTAACGTATCGGTAATGCCCCGGAATGAGTTAACGGTCATTTTGGTAACGCCCTGGTAACGGGTGAACCCGTTACCAATGGTAACGCATTTAATAACGCTTGGGCCGTTACCAGATCGTTATTGCCAGCGTAGTGTAGGTTGTGTTCAGGAGGTCATATTTCTGAAAAATAATTTCCAAATTCCAAGAAACTGTAGAGCAGAAAAGTTGATTGTTCTACCCTTATCCATTAGTAATTAGTCTAAATGGTATTGTTGTAAATTTGAAAAAATTTAAACCCATTTATACACATTCTACAATGATCAATGCAAAGAGGTGTTCAAAATTCAAATAATTTCTGGAAATTTTTTTCTTGTTTCTCTCATGAACTGACCCTTAGTCTCCAAATACCCCCCCTCCCCCCGTTTGCCAAAATTAAACCATTTAATTTTATTATTTTAATATTTAATATTTGATTCAAATTTTAATAAATAAAAATTATTTTAAAAAATCAAGAAAAAATATATTTGAAAATTTTTAGATTTTAAATTATGATACACATGTGAAATATTTAATTTTCAATATCTAAACATTCATGAAAAAAATTATAGATTAAATACCGTGAAACTCTCAAAACAAATGGTTCAATTTTTGGCCGACGGAGGGATTATAATAATTTTGAATTTTTATAACATTTTTTTCCTACTAAAAATTTGAGTAATACTTTTTTTGTATTTTTTTTAGAAAGTAGACTATATTACCTCAAGAGGGAAGTAGTACAAGTTTTTCATTTGTGATTTGTTATCAATAATGTTATCGTGTTTGATCAACATTAAATTTTTATCAGCATCATGGCTTATCTTGATCAACATCATCAAAATAAATGTTGATCTGTATGGTGATCAATATCTTCTTACACCTGATCAGTAATGTTGTTATGCTTGATCAACATTAAAAGTAGGGGTGTCAATTGGGCGGGTTAGGTCGGGTTCAGGTCAGGTCATTCGGATTTCGGGTTGATTCGGGTTGAGCTATTTTCGGGTCAGGTCGGGTTCAGGTTGAGTCATTCGGGTTGTTTCGGGTTGAGCTGTTTTTGGGTCAGTTCGGGTTCGGGTTCGGGTTTCGGATCATTTCGGGTTGAGCTGTATTCGGGTCAGGTCAGGTTTGGGTTTCGGGTTCGGGTTCAGGTTCAGGTTGGGTTTCTTCGGGTTGTAGTTTGGGTTTCTTCGGATCAAAGTTTGAGTTTCTTCAGATCAAATTTCGGGTTTCCTCGGGTCCAAATTTGGGTTTCTTCTAGTCAAAGTTTGGGTTTCTACGGGTCCAAATTCGAGTTTCGCCGATCTAAGTTCGAGTAGATGAAAATTTTAAATTAAACTTTTATTTTTTATATTTATATTTTTTTATCCATATAATTTTTCCTATAATAAAATTGGGTATTAGATATTCTTTAAAAAAAAATTAAAATTGGATATTGTTCCAACAAAATTATTGATTGCACATTATTCTAAAAATTTAGAATTTAGACATTGTCAATTTATCACAATAAAATTGAAAATAAAACATTACACCAACAACTTTGGAAATTAGGAATTCCTTCAATAAAATTGGATATTAGATATTTTTCCAACAAAATTAGAAATTAGATATTACTCCAACAAAATTGGAGATTGCACATTATTCTAATAATTTAGAATTTGGACATTTTTAATTTATCACACCAAAATTGAAAATAGAACATTGCTTCAACAACTTTGGAAATTAGGAATTCCTTCAATAAAATTAGATATTAGATATTCTTCCAACAAAATTAGAAATTGGATATTGCTCCAATAAAATTAGAGATTCCACAGTGCTCCAAAAGATTAGAATTTGGATATTGTCAATTTATCAGAGTAAAACTGAAAGTGAAACATTGCTTCAACAACTTTAAAAATTAGGAATTCCTTCAATAAAATTGGAAATTAGATATTCTTCCAACAAAAATAGAAATTAGATACTGCTCTAAGAAAATTAGGGATTGCACATTGTTCCAAAAGATTAGAATTTAGATATTGTAAAGTTATTACTACAAAATTGAAAATGTAACATTGTTCCAACAACTTTGAAAATTATGAATTCCTCTAATAAAATTGGATATTAGATATTCTTCCAACAAAATTAGAAATTTGATATTGCTCCAAAAAAATTGGATATTGCACATTGTTTCAAAATATTAGAATTTGGACATTGTCAATTTATCACAACAAAATTGAAAATGCAACATTGCTCCAACAACTTTGGAAATTAGGAATTCCTTTAATAAAATTGGATATTAGATATTCTTCTAACAAAATTAGAAATTAGATATTGCTCCAATAAAATTAGTCATTGCACATTGCTCCAAAAGATTAGAATTTGGACATTGTAAATTTATCACTACAAAATTAAAAATGGAATATTGCTCCAATAATTTTAAAAATTAAGAATTTCTCCAATAAAATTGGATATTAGATATTCTTCCAACAAAATTAGAAATTGGATATTACACATTATTCCAAAAGATTAGAATTTCGACATTGTCAATTTATCACAACAAAATTGAAAATGTAACATTGCTCCAACAACTTTGGAAATTAGGAATTCCTTCAATAAAATTGGATATTAGATATTCTTCCAATAAAATTGAAAATTGGATATTGTTCCAACAAAATTGGTCATTGCACATTATTCTGAAAAAATAGAATTTGGACGTTGTCAATTTATTATAACAAAATTGAAAATTAAACATTCCTCCATCAACTTTGGAAATTAGGAATTCTTTCAATAAAATTGGATATTAGATATTTTTCAAAAAAAATTAGAAATTGGATATTTCTCCAATAAAATTAGAGATTGCACATTGCTTTAAAAGATTAGAATTTAGACATTGTCAATTTATCAGAACAAAATTAAAAATGGAACATTGCTCCAACAACTTTGAAAATTAGGAATTCCTTTTATAAAATTAGATATTATATATTCTTTCAACAAAATTAGAAATTGGATATTATTCTAATAAAATTGGAGATTACACATTATTCCAAAAGATTATAATTTGGATATTGTTAAATATTGACAATAAAATAAAAAATTGAACATTGCTCCATCAACTTTAAAAATTAGGAATTCTTTCAGTAAAACTGTATATTATATATTCTTCCAATAAAATTAGAAATTGGATATTGCTCCAACAAAATTGAAGATTGCACATTATTCTAAAAGTTTAGAACTTGGACATTGTCAATTTATCACAACAAAATTAGAAATTGAATAAATTGATTATTTTTTTTTTCTTTTAATATTAGATGTGGTCCAATTACATAACCCAAAATCTAACCAAATTCTATAACCCAACATCTGGCCCAATTATATCATCCAACATTTGGCCCAATTATACAACTACAATACAAACCCAACCCAAATAAATGAATGAATAATTACAAAATCCACTAAATTGAAAAAGAATAAAAAAAAAATCAAGGAAATTTTGTTATGTGATAGTTTATTTCGGGTTTCTTAGGGTTTGGATTCGGGTCAGGTCTGTTCAGATTCAGGTTAATCGGGTTCGAGATTCGGGTCAGGTCGGGTTCGGGTCATTCGGGTTCCGGGTCATTTTAGGTTGAGCTGGTTTCAGGTTAGGTCGGGTTCGGGTTCGGGTTCAGGTCATTCGGGTTACGGGTTTATTCGGGTCGAGTTGTTCTCGGGTCAGGTCGGGTTCAGGTTCAGGTTCAGGTCAGATCAGGTTCGGGTCATTGACTTTTTTGGTCAAGTCAGGTTCGCGGGGGTTAATCAGGTCGGGTCATCTTTTGACACCCCTACCTACCGCGGACGAATGTATATTCTACATTTATTATGTATATTATTATGGGTAAGGTTACAATGCGCTAATTGAAAGTGGTACATTGTAACTGTTTTGGTTTTGAAGTTATTTACACAATTGTCACTTCCATTTTCTTCTTGCTTTAAAAAAATGCATATCTTTTTACTCTAGGCCAAAATGTAGATTAGTACCCTGAACTATGATGACTCGGTGATTTAAGAGCATGAATTTTGGATCGGGAAGATTAATACCCTGAACCATTAAACTCAATGCAGTTAATGGCTTTGACTCAACAATTGGACCAACCCTGCCAAATTTTTAAAAGTTTAGTGACCAAACAGTCTTACAAATTAAGGAAGGAAAAAGGTTCATCAGCGATTTACGGTGGTTGGCAACAATAAAGGTCGAGAAAGGTGTGACAATGGTCAGAGTAATAAGTGGTCGTTTACGCCCGGATGATCGGTGCTTAGATTGGTGATGTTACGATGACCGGATCCCATGGGTCGCGGATAAATCTTCTTCAATCTCGCTAGGAACGGAGGCCAGAGTGACACCGATGATTTCAGGAAGGCCAAAATGTAAATTAGTACCATGAACTATGATGACTCAGTGATTTAAAGGCCCGAATTTTGGATCGGGCAGATTAGTACCTTGAACTATTAAACTCGGTGCACTCACTAACTTGACTAACCCTGCCAATTTTTTAACAGTTTGGTCACTAAACAGTCTATTTTACAAATTGAGGAAGGAAAGAGGGTCATCGCCAATTTACGGTGATTGACAACAAGAAAGGTCGGGAAAGGTATGACGGTGGTCAGAGTAATAAGTGGGGGTTTAGGCCTGAAAGACCGATGCTTCGATTGGTGATGTTACGGTGACTGGATCTCATGGGTCGCAGACAAACCTTCTTCAATCCCGCTAGGAACAGAGTCTAGAGCAGCACCGATGGTTTCATGAAGGCCAAAATGTAGATTAGTACCCTGAACTATGATGACTCAGTGATTTAAGGGCCCAAAATTTGGATCGGGCAGATTAATACCTTGAAATATTAAACTCGGTGCAGTTAAGGGCCTTGACTCACTAACTTGACTAACCCTGCCAAAATTTTAACAGTTTGGTGACTAGATAGTCTATTTTACAAATTGAGGAGGAAAGTGGGTTATCGTTGATTTACGGTGATTGAAAACAAGAAATGTCAGGAAAGGTGCTCAGAGCAATAAGTGGCAGTTTAGGCCCGAATGATCGGGGCTTCGATTGGTGATGTTACGGTGACCGAATCTCATGGGTCGTAGATAAATCTTCTCTAATCCGATTAGAAATGGAGGTCAGAGCGGCACCAATGGTTTCAGGAAGGCCAAAATATATATTAGTACCATGAACTATTAAACTCGGTACAGTTAAGGACCTTGACTCACTAACTTGACTAACCCTGCCAAAATTTTAACAATTTGGTGACCAAATAGTCTATTTTACAAATTGAGGAAGGAAAGAGTCATCGCCGATTTACGGTGATTGGCAACAAGAAATGTCGAGAATGGTGTGATGATGGTTAGAGAAATAAGTGGTGGTTTAGACTCAGATGATCACGGCTTCGATTGGTGATGTTAGGGTGACCGAATCCTATGTGTCACAGATAAATCTTCTTCAATCCGGCTAGGAATGGAGGTCAGAGCGACACTAGTGGTTTTAAGAATGGCTTGATGACTAAATATGTAGTTTTCTTTATTTTCCCCTTTAATCAACAAACAGAAGTTAGACGAAAGCCCTTAACTGCACTAAATCTAATAGTTCAAGGGTCAAAGTTCAGGTTCTTAAATCATCGAATCACCATAGTTCATGGTGATAATCTACATTTTAGCTTATAATTTATCAGCAACTAGTTTCTGCTCAATCCACAAATTGATACGAGAATCTAAATCATGGTTAGCATAAATAAGAGAAAGTAACCAAGAACGTGAGAACTTAAAGTTACCAATAACACGCACAAGAGCATGGATGGATTGGTTTTCATGAGGCGTAATATCGATGTGCACTTTAAACTTGTCCCACAACAACCAAATACTCAGAAAGTCCGTTAGAATCAAGAGTGTGGATTCGTTGTGTCAATGACACACGATTTGTGCCTCTAGATAAAATAAGGCAGGAAACAGAGACCAAACAGTCACCGTGTTTCTCGGCAGTGATCCCGGAATTCACCAATCTACCTCGATCAGTCCTTCCTTTTGAGTGCAACAATAAAATTATAGAGAAATTAACTGGATCTACCTTTCTTTTTCGCGAAATCAACAGAACTAGCATCAAATCCAACTGGCCTGCCAACTTCCGGTGAGAAATAACCACTGACCTCCACGTAATTGTTCAACAACAAAAAATGATGGTCCCCAGGACCAGTGTGATGATTTCCCGATGTACTATGATGCGCTCGTTTCTGATGACTCTGATGTAAATATTTCATTCTACAACATACATAGATGCGCTTCATCACGATAAAGATGCATTTCACGTGGCATTATGATGCTCTCCCATAACAACATGATGCACTCGTCCTGTGACAATATTACACTTTTTTCAACTATCCGTAGTGATGTTCTAGTGTTATCAAATGATGCACTATGTTCCACTAATGATGCACTCTCGTTGCACTATGATGCTCTCATATACAAACATGTTGAACCGCTTATGATGACTTAATAATGCATTATGCCCCATTAATGATGCACTTTATGAATGATTCACTCAATCCTTAAAAAAATGATGCACTCCCAATGAACTATGATGCCAACATTTTCTTCAACCTTTTAAAATGATGGAGTGCTAAACGGATGCTCTATGTGCTTAGAATGATGCTCATTTTGATTAGTATGATGAGCTCAGCACTTCAAATGATGCTCTTCTATATTGGACAAGATAGTATGATGTCTTGGTTTAAAATGATGTGTTTGGTGTCACGAATGATGCGTTATGTTTTACGTATAATGCACTACCTTACATGCATCATTCTGATAACTTAATGATGCATTCATTTTCTTCAACCTCTCACGATGATGCATTTGGTGACCACAATGATGCATTCACGTTGCACTATGATGCTCTCTCTTACAAACATGATGCACTCGTTTTGATGACTTAATGATGCACTCGTTTTCTTCAACTTTTCAAAATGATGCGCTTGGTGACCAACATGATGCTTTACGTTTCAAGTATGATGCACAACCTTAAAAACATGATGCACTCATTATGATGACTTAATGATGCACTCATTTTCTTTAACCTCCCAAAATGATGCTTTTGGTGACCCCAACGATGCACTCTGGTTGCACTGTGATGCTCTCCCTTACAAACATGATGCACTCGCTCTGATGACTTAATGATGCATCCACTTTCTTCAACTGTTCAAAATGATGCGCTTGATGATCAGAGTGATGCTCTCTCTTTCCACTATGATGCTCTCCCTTACAAACATGATGCACTTTTCCCCACTGATGATGCATTCCAACTCACCATGATGCACTTCCTCTCCCGAATGATGAACTGAGACGATG
>JBBYHH010163121.1:0-13968 GCA_038382905.1 Daphne laureola | reverse complement strand
CCAGCTTAGGCTGGACTATGTGGATACCCTTTATCTTGTCATCGTCTGATACTCTAAAAGCACTTCCACTTCTTCTTTCATGGGCAACTTTATATTTGTTGAAGTACGTATGCCAGCGATCAGCCACGGATTTGTGGTCTACGTTATACTTACCTTTGGATTTACTGTTGATGAGGGTGGTTAAATCATTCCAAGCTTTAATTTTCTGAGAGGTGCCACTCCTACCTCTGTCTTCCCAGATACACCAAATATCTTGCCCTTATTCTGTGGATCCTCTAGAAAGTTAAGAATCATTGCATACTGCTCGCTATTGAATTTTACATTTTTTTTGGTCGACATGGCGATTCAACCTGCAAAGTAGAAACCAACAACAAAAGTTACCACACTATAACTATTTCAATGCAAATGAGGAGGAAAAGAAAAAGAATACAGTATCAATATAACTTATGTTTTAGTCGGTCATTTCACTATCTCTATAGTTTACCCATGTGAGGCCTATACTTGCTTCTCCTACTCCTTTTATATAAAGCCTATCATTCTTATGCAACAATAGTCTATTATACTACATTGAAAACTGAAAAATTTAAGTACATATTATTCCCTAACTTTGTCCTGAATTTGGACTACTTTAGCAACACCCTTTATCATTTCTAGCTCTGTCAACAGAAACGTATGCACTTAATCTAGCAAAATTCTCATCTCAGCCCATGCTTTTTGTCACCACCCCTCTCTTGTCGGTGCGGCGGAAGCTGTGGAAGTGTTGTCGGAACAGTGTCGGAAGGTGGTGATGACAACGAAGCGGAATTCTTCCTTGAAGGTGCAGACCAAAAAACCTCACCATTTTTAAAAAATTTCCACTTAGAGTTTCTAACGCGTTATTTTTCAGTTTAAGACATTCTAGTTACTTAAGCCCTAAACCTGCACCCGAAAACACGTTAGTGGTTTTTACAGAATATCGCGCGATTACTAAGCATAATTATAATAATAATACATCACCGAGAATTTACCACCCTCTTCATAAGGCGGATAATTCCTCGACATATCAAAAGAATATACAGTCATCCATGTTTTAGTATGCATGCGTTCTAGTCCTACATAGCCAAAATTAACTTAAGCTAGAGAATACCATACTTGCGGTAGTCGGTCAGCAAAATCACCAACAAGCACCGCAAAACACCGTTGCTACTGTAAATATTACCACAAAAGTTAACCGTTAGTCATTTCAAATATACTCAAACTAATATCGAAACCGTAATCGAGACTATCCCATAAAACGGAATCTAATCATGGAGCTAGTAGTACCTGCGGTACTCAAAAGCTAAAGCCAACCACACGGACTACTCCGCTGGCTACTCCGTTAATCATTTCTACCATTGATTCCATGATAAGTGTCATGAGTTTTACCAAAATAGTTTCCAAACTTATTCTTTCTCTTTTTATAACATTTCTTTTACTTCTTTCACACTTCATCAATTTAGCCCAACATTTGGGCCCAAATCTACCCAAAACCGCCAGCCCACTAAGTATTATTCCAACATATAATTTTTCGTCAACTTTCCTGAAATGACCATTTTGCCCTCCGAACCAATTTTTGGCAAAATGACCTGGGATTTATAAAATATTGTAAATTATTAAAATCCCATATAATGGACCTCCAATAAACCCTCAGAACATTCATTTCATTGATCAGCATCACAAATACATAATATTTCAAAACCCGAAAAAATTACAAACCAACCACCGAAAAAATACATCGGAAAATAATATACATTCGGGGTGGGTGTAACATCCATCTTCTTTGTTTTGCTTCCATCCCAATCGGACGTGAAGATTATGTATCTTATCTTTGTTATTTGTATCTGTATGTGTTCCGATCTTTGCATGCAGGAATCTGAGTGTGGTGGCCTGCGGGACATCCGACAATGAATATGTTCATTGTGCACTCTGTGCACGATGATATTCTGGAATATTCTGAATATGTATGAATTGTTCTAACTTTGTTTTGCAGGTTTCTGTACGTAATGTTGTCCCGCAGGACATCCGGATATGAGTCTGCTTGTTATACACTTAGTGCATAACTATATGTATGATCTGTGCAAGAATCTGTATACTAACCTTTTCTGTAGGATTCTGTATACTAACGTGTTTTTCAGGGGATTTCTTATCAAACCGGTAACCTTACCTCAACCATTACTGAGTTTTTTCGAGAACTTAACCTTTTCTGATAAAACTATTTCAGGACCTTCTGGTACACAGCTTGCAGGATAGATCTGCTTAGTTGTGTTTTTGGATTTTTGTGCCACAGGTACATATGGTTTTCTGTGTCAGTTCTGTATCAGTTTCTGCTTCTGTTTGAAGAATAATTCTGGATTTAGTCATTATCTTTTATCAGGTTACATGGGTGAGCACATATAGGTTTTCTGACGGTTAACTTCCTTTATTGTGTTTAGCAGCAGCAGCAACAGGGACTTGAGGTGACCTCAGTACTCGTGACGGTTTGATCACTTGAGCACAGTAGGTATTTCTGGCTATAAGATATGGGCTCTATAGGTGTAGCATGCATTTCTACATATAGTTCAGGATTTGTTTTGGAATCTGTATATGTTATCAGTTGCCTCTGATTCTGTCTGGAATTATGTGAATTATTCAGGGAGTGTTGTGCTCATTTCTGGTGTTTCTGCGTTGAGTGGAGCTCAACTATTTTGCATGAACTGCATATGTATGTTATAAGTATGAAATGTAGATTTGTAGCATTTGTTCGATCACCTCAACCTAGTAACGGGGCTAGGTCAGGGAAAGTCATATGGGACCTGGTAATGGAATCCACCCACCATAGTGTCCCCGTTCCGCCAGTGATGCACTGCAGTCATCCCCCTCACTCTCCTCTCTATCCGCTTTCGCTCTGTTTTACATGAGGGGGTGACATTATAGGCATCAAGAAAGCTGACTCTTGCGTGTCTGGCTATTGAGTCTACTAGTCTGTCTACTGGTGGAGTCGGATACGAGTCCTTCGGGCAAGCATCATTGAGCTTTGTGAAGTCAATGCACATGCGTAGTTTGTCACTATTCTCTCAGGAAGTGACGACTGGATTACTCAACCATTCGGGATAAGAGACTTCTCTGATGACACCGGCGTGGAGGAGTTTCAAAATTTGTTCCTTGATGAAGGTTCTTTTGAGAGGAGAGTTATTAAGCTTCTTTTGCTTTATCGTTCTTGCTTTTGGATCAATGCAAAGGTTGTGTTGAATTACTTTGGTATCGATCCCAGGCTTGTCACTCAGAGAGTAGGCGAAGAGATCTTTATTTGAAGGAACCAGGCTTACAAGTTTGGCTTTACTTCCCTCGGGAAGGTTACTTGCAATTCATGCAGTTCCCTCCTCGGTAAGCATGGCTTCTTTCATTTGTAGGTCATCGGTCTCTTCTTCCTTCGGCATTCCGGGCTTCAGATACTTCTGACTGATGGCCATCACGTCCTTGGCTTCCTTTTGGTTGACATAGATAGATGCATCACCTTCATCAGTTTCGAACATTATTGTCATGTACTTGACATCGCTCCTCATGTGAATGGCACCTTGGGTCTCCATGCCGATGATGGCATTGTAGGCCGAGGGAACGTCTATGACCATATGTCACCACCCCTTCCCGACCGGCATGTGCGGAAGTGTCAGAAGTGTCGTGAACGGTGCCGGTAGGCGGCGGTAATGTCAGAGCGGAAATTCACTTCAATTTGTAGAACCCAAAACCCGACCATTTTTAAACTTTTTCCGAACTTAATGTTTCTAATGTGTTACTTAGGTTTAAGGCATTCTAGTTTCTTAATGCCTAAACCTGCACTCGAAAACACGTTAGTGGTTTTCACATAATATCGCGCATTAACCAAAATAAATAACATATCCATCAGATCAGAACTACCACCCACTTCGTTGGGTGTGTAGTTTCACAGTGTATCAAAATAATACAGTCATCCGATGTAAATGTATGCATGCTAATCCTACAGAGCCGTAACTACAAAATCCAGAAATGTACTTGGGTGCAGGGTCGGTCGACTCAACCCCAGCAATCCCGCAAGGTACCGCTGATGCTGAAACATACCAAGAAAGTTAAACCGTCAGTCCAATAAACATAACCTAATCCGAATTCCTTAACCTTAATCTGACCTTATAGAGACTACCCCGATCCTTAAACCAAATCCAATAAAGGAGCGATGATTACCTGGAGTAATCAAAAGTATAGCCAGCCGAACGGACTAACCCGCTGGCTGCTGCCCGAAAGTTCCTGAAAAGAGTAATATAGGGGGTGAGTCCTCGAAAGGTACTCGGTAAGGGTCGGTAAGATTAGCAGATAAAAACGCGGAACCTACAAAAGAGGTTAGCATATAACATATGTCCCGAAGGACCGATCATAAGATCTGGCAGCCGAATCCAATCCCATAGCCCAGCTAATACTTATGACAAACCCCGGCAGACGTCGCTCTACCGGGTCACAACACAATGCATATACATAGATGCTACTAAACATGCGCATGGTACCAGCGAACGGCGTATGTTCCCCACATATCACAAGTGTCGTAACTAATAACCTAATCAAAATGATGAGGCGATGGGCAGCACATAAGCACATAACATAAAATGTTAGTGTAGCCAGAAACCAAAGTACCTGCATACTACTAACCTTACCGTGTAACTAGTACCATCCCCCGAGAGTCATTGGGCCCCACCCTCGACCCGAGTACTAGCCATTAACTAGCCTAATATGCATAAGAAAAATCGATAATCCATATTAAGAAAGTTAATCCCGTTACCTGAACATCTGAGCAACACAAAGCAAATCTGAATTTTCCCAAAAGTTCCGAAGAATCTGACTTTTCTGAATTTCCTATTCAGTCCACAACAAATACTAATTAATCACATATCCGACACAGAATTATTTCTTAAGTTGCATAACTTTACTTTCCTGACATTTAACAAATTTCACAAATTTGCCACTTTATCCAAAAGTGCACAAATTTCCACACTAATTTCCATAACAATCCGTATATCCTTAAACATCATTTCCACATCAAAACACATTACTTAACACACATTCACACCACATTATCCTACCAAATCAATTCAACCTTTTTCCTATATTCCTCCAAATCACACTAATTTTCCACATAACCTTACCCAATTACTTATCCAACTTACACAAGCTTATTTCTACCACAATTACACACTTTCACAAACACACATCCAACTTATAATCCTTCCCAAAATTCGGCCTCAACCTTACCAAACCATCAAAATAATCCTTCCCACTACCAATCCACTAAACATCCATCCCAAACATCAAACACACATCAAACCCTAATTTTTCACCATAAATTTGCCCAAAACACATCTCATAGTTAGGTGATGAATTTTAACTTATTTCCAACACCAAAGTTTCTCTCTAGCAACCCACGAACATACTTTTAACAACTCCCCAATTTAATTCCAATAATTACTCCTCCACATCAAACTCCAACTTATAACTTAGCTACCAAATCCATTTTCCTAAATTTTCTCCAACCATTTTTCATTGAACTAGGAGTCCATAAACACTCCTAATCCATAGCCCTTAACACATTTAGCATTAATTCATCAATACATTAATTCACCTTTCAATTCAGTCAATACTAGAACTATACATTCTCATATGATTCTTAACACATTCCCAACATTGAAGTTTCTCAAAATCTACCCAAGAAAATAATTGAACCATCAATTTAATCCAATTACACATCTAGAGCAACTTTGCCCAAATTCCACAAACTTTGACCGCATTTGACTTTTGGCTTAACCATTGAATTGATACTTTATCCAAGCATTAAAGATGCTCAAAAACATCTCTAGAATACATCATATGCCTTACATTACATCAATTTTGTGTTTCATTTCTCCACCTCAAAATTAAGCCCTTAAGCCTTAGCTCCTTGATTCACAATGAATTGAGCAACATGCCAAGCATTAAACATGCTCTAAATTTACCAAAAAACACTAATTTGACATCAATTTGAACTTCTCCCAACATCCACTCAAGAACATCTCATGAACCCTAGGTTGATTCTTCACAATTCTTGATGAAATGGTGAAATAGGAGTTGTTCTGACACTTCAAGCATCATAAGACCATGTTTCACTTAACAATTGATCAAGGGATTAATGAAAAATCATCACCCATCTTACCTAAGATTTTCAGCAGCCACATGGAGGAGGAGGAATGGAGTTGTTTCCACTTCTAAGCTTACTTTCTTGTTGAATCTCACTTAAAACTTTAATCACCTTTAATTTCTCTTGTGATTTTGGTGTAAGATTGATGTTGAGAAGAGGTGGAGATGGATCTTTTGGGCTGGCTTAATTCGGCAGCAGCAAGGAGATGAAGATAGAAAATGAGGTATGTATTCCTTTACTTTCTTTTCCATCTAATATACTTACTTATTCCTTTATTTCATTTTATTTCTTTTTCTCCTTTCCATTTCCTTTCCTTGTTGCCGATTTCCCAATCTTTCTTTTATCTAATTTGTTTCCTTTATATCTTAACCAATTCCATCACATGTTTAAATACATAAATTATTTTAATAATAATACTTTTTCTTCTTTAAATCGTAACATGCCACTTGTCTTCCATTGTCAACATATATATTATTTTAACCAACCTTATCTCCCCTTTTCACTTAAAAACTGAACTTACCAATACCCTGAAAGGGTATTTCCGTCCAATTTCCTGAAATGACCATTTTACTTTTCGAAATGAAATTTGGCAAAATGACTCGGAACACATCTACTACCCTCAAAATACTTAATGTCATTAAAATGAGCCTTAATTGAAGTCCCTAAACATGGGAATTGACAGTTGTACATACCTTTTATGTTGAATTCCAAGTTCCGATGGAAGGAGAATCTGACAGCCGGGCATATAATGTCATAAAATCATGAACCGCCCGCGGTGGCTGTAACAAGAGACCTAGGGGTGGGCCATTCTTTAATTTCCTTGATTTTAGTATCATCAACTTTCAATCCTTCCTTGCTAATAATATAGCCTAGGAAGTTCACTTCATGAATAGAAAAGATACACTTTTTCATTTTAGCATACAATTTCTCAAGTGTAAGTGTGTCTAATACTTGCCTATGATGCTCAACATGCTCTTAATTTGAATTTGAGTAGACAACAATATCATCAAAATAGATAAGAACAAACTTCCCTATCATGCTTCTTAACACATGGTTCATTAATCTCATGAATGTGCTAGGAGCATTAGATAAACCGAATGACATGACATTTGATATGGACCTCATAATCAGCCCCTACTCACCTCTCATCTCCTTCGGTTTGGAGGAGCAACAGGTAGTTGAATGGGAAAGGGATGGATGAATGGATCCAACACCTTCTCCTCTTGATAGAAGAGGCAACACCAGATGTAAACCTTGAGCTTTGATCAAGCTTCAAGAGCTGGGAATAGAACATAGAATTGAGAACCTTACTTCTCCTTCAAGATGTTCTTGAGAGAAATTTGCATAAAGGGTTCTAAATGTTCAAGGATGAAGGTGGAACCTCATATACCCTAAGGCCTCACAAACAAATCCAGAAATACATGAAAAGTCTAAGTTATCCCTAGGGTTTAGAGGCTAATGCACCATCAAAGACAAGATTAACCCCTAACTAGTTAAGCTAAGCTAGCCTACTTAACTTACTAATACAAACCATGAATGTCTTAAACAAGTTATTAGGGTTGAAAACCCTCAAAAGGATGGCTGAAGGATAGCCTCATGCGGAAATAACCATTTGAATTTGATAGTCACATGTATGGATATGAATTTGGCTTCATCTTTTAGAGGGGACCACTACTGAAAGTAACACTTCTCCAATCTTCATTTGAGTGCACAAGCTTCATTTCTTATCTAAATGGCATGAAACCAACGCCATTCTCTTAATTGCTTCATGAGAAATCCAATTAGTACTCATTTGGCCATGTTTAGAGAACTTTAGTTGGTGGACTCCAAAGAACTCTGAAAGTGGCTAAGTATTGTGAAGGAGCTTGGAACATTGATCTTGTAACGGATGAACAAGAATCTACAGACCTATAAATGGGATGAGACAAATGGAATTGGATTCCCTCTTCCTAGATCTACAAGTTAGCCTCTTGAAGTAACCTATTTCGATTTCATATGAAAGAGTTACAACTGTTTGAAGTTGGGGTCTTCTTGGTGCCTTGCTCCTTAAGCTTCTCCCATGCTTATTCTTAAATGCTTCCATGTATGCTCCTTAGGATCACATCATCCTCTCCCTCTAAAAAAGGATTAATCCTCAAATCTATAGGGTGTAATCCCTACAACTCAAAGACACTCACAGAAAAAAATCAAAAAAGATTAGGGGTTAGTGAACCAAGACTTAAAGGCTTTGAAGAACTAGTTGGGAGAGCATAACAAAATGCATTTGTGGTGTTCAACATTTCAAACATACAAGCATAACAATACCAATGTGCATGACAAGGTATAATAAGAGCTTAAAAAGATTCATGACATGCTTCCAAGAGAGAATGGTGTGATCATGAAGGAACTTAAACTCAAGGAAGTCATGATAGTAATGTGGCTCTAGTTCTCGGCCAAACATGTCCATGGAAAGGTGATATGAAATCTCATGTTCAACACTAATGGTACCTTGCACATGCTTTATCAAAACAACCATAAGACCTAAATATCTACTAAAGAGGTCATATGCTTTACTACCCTTAATCAAGGAGCTTATGGCAAAGTGTAGCATCCTAGAAATGCTTCTAAACAACCCATAGTTCAAATGATAACAATCTTAAGCAGCAACCAAAGTGGCATCATATGGAGTGAATATGAATAATACATTCTTTCTCACTCTATTAACATGAAAGCATAAAAGGTCCCTATGCCAAAAAGTATCAACACGATCGAATGGAGAAAGATAACTAACATATGCAATTTGTTCAACATTCAAGCCATCTTTCAATGCCAAAGCATCATAACATCTAAATCTCTCAACATTAGGCACTAAGCATACTTCATTCATCAATGCATCTTCATATGTATTTTTCTAAACAAGAGTACTTAAGAATAAATCAACAATCAAAGAATGCATAAGATCACACAAGCAAGGGCTAGAAACTAGGTTACCCAACACGTTGAGCTCCCTTTCTTTTTATTCAATCTTTTGACATTCCATGGATGTGAGGTGGTGAGACTCCATTGGCTCTTCTTTCTCAATCCTTGGAAGCTCTCCTTTTTCTCTTGTGATTTTCCTAGAACACTTGAAAAACACACCAAAGGACTTTCTTCACAAATCATATAACCAACCGATGCACATGGTCTTAGCAAAAGTCAATTTTAACAATTTTAAGCCAAGTATGTTGGTAAGTCCATGTAGCATGGTTGTGATGAGATACAAGACATGACATTTAAGCATGATGTGGAAAAAAATTTCATATAACCCTAGAGCATGTGTGTGAAATGACCTAGCATGCAATCTACTTACCACAATGCCTCTATCAACATAGGCATTCAAAACTGAGACATAGGCATGCTTTAAGTCACCTAGATCATTCACATCATCTCCAACCGAGGGATACTGAAGAGTCCAATCTCATAACTAAACTCAGAAGACATAGAACTCATAGCATGCTCATGCTTTATTTCAAACATCAGGTTCCAATATGTTTCACCATAAGTTGATGGTTGAAATTCAAACAATGGGTTACAAACCATATTTACTTCATCTTCAATCAAGTTTGAGACATACGAACGCATATTTCTTTCATGCCCAATTTCTCTAAAGGTTGCATTCAAATTAAAATCATGCTCATCCACATAAAGAGATACATGCATCTTGAATTCATCATGTTCATACATGCTTACATCACAAGGCTTGTCACACAAGAAACCAAGCATACTCATCTCAACCGAATCAATCATCATCAAATCATGCTCATTTTCTAATGACCCTAACATGACCGAATTGGGCAACACGTTACATTTAATCATTCTCATGCCATTTTCATCACACAACAAATTTTTAACATGATTGCCAACAATAACACTCATGGCATGCTCAATGTTCATCCAATCATATGCACAAACACCAGGGTCATGTATGAGCATAACCTTCCCAAGCTTACCTATCAATTCAAACATGTACAATCCATCTATTTTCAACATCCACACTTGGGTAGGTTCATCATCTAAGGTGCATGGCATGATCATGGTATCATCAATAATAAAATTATAGTTAAGTGTCTGCTTCCTAGCTAAAGTAGGCATACACTCAACATTTGTAGCATAAACTAAGCCACGATCAACAAATGAGATACTACATATATAAAACTCAAGATCAATGCATTCATGCCTCATTGGTCTCATTTCATCTTCACAATGAGAGAGTTGAGGGTTTAGAGCAATACTACCATCAATGTCACCCTCATTCTTTAATTCTTTCTCATGATTGAGGGTAATGGTAGCCTCATCACCAAGTGGTTTGGTGTATTTCAAAGTACTCCCTTCATCATTACCTAGCACAACCAAAGAAGAACAATATGGATTAAGATATTCTTGGGTTAGTTCTCCTTTGAGGTTTGTTGGAGGCTTTCGTGCATCTTTGACATCACTCATTTGGCTTAGTGAGGGGCACTGTTGTTTTTTCTCATCTCTTTCTTCTTTCCTCTCCAAACTCTTATCACTCATTCTTTTGGAAACCATTTCAGTTTCAACCTCAGTTTTGTCTCTCCTCCCCTCATCTTTCACATCCTCATATTTTTCTTTTCTCTCAGCATCACCTTGGATTTTTTTTTTACCCTCCTTGAGTAGTTGCAAGAAGTGATCACAAGTGTCATGAGTTAAAGTCTTGGTGTGTGGAGGGCTTGGAGTAGAGTGAGGGTAGGGGTATGGATTTAGGGCATGGAATCTAAAAGGCTTGTAGGGTTGGTGTGAAGGCATAGTATGTGATAGGCTTGGCCTCCTTGAGTGGGTGAAGGCCGAAGAGTGTGAAGCGTGAAGGGATGCATATCTTTGCCTCAAAAGCCTCCTCAAGTGTGCCCAAGTTCGAATACTTTCTTCACCATTTTTTTCCCTTGCACCAATCTTATTTTGAAGCCACCATCTTGCTTCCCCCTTCAATGATTCCATGGAAAAGTCCAACTTTTGAAAATCATGAAAGTGGTGTGCTTGGAAGTAAGTCTCCAAGTTCATCTCCCATTGTCAATAGCCTCCAAATATTCCAAAACCATGGAATTTTAAGCTTGGGTCATCCACTTTCTCAACCTGTTGAGCAAAATAGACCACACAACACACACACACAATGGACCAT
The DNA here is from genome assembly GCA_038382905.1 of Daphne laureola. Classification (NCBI taxonomy): domain Eukaryota; kingdom Viridiplantae; phylum Streptophyta; class Magnoliopsida; order Malvales; family Thymelaeaceae; genus Daphne; species Daphne laureola. The sequence continues at coordinate 2,626 of JBBYHH010163121.1, read as the reverse complement.
ACTGACCTCTTTTAAATGTGATTTCACTTGTGTTTAACTCAATTTGGAATGTGGAAGATGTAATGGTACACTCGGCCTATTCATAGCTCATACACACAAAAGGCGTTTTAGGTTCCAATTAAATCTTAACACTCCTTCAACTCTCAAGTGTGATGCACTTGACCTCCCCTCAAAGCCCAATCTAGTGCCAAGTTGGTATTACCAAGAGCAAGAGACACTAGTTATTGAAACTAGCTGGGCTAGGTGGGTGGGGGTTGAAGGAAAAAAATAGAAAGGATTTTGAAAAAGGTTTGAAGAAAATTGGCCTTTTAAAAACTAGGTACCCAGAATTTCGGTACCAAAGTTTCTTGCTCCTTTGAGATATTTCTAGAACTTCAATAACTGAGATTCTTTAGTATGTCATACTTCAATGTCTTAACAAGAAAACTGCAGAAGTTCAGGTCCAGATTCACAGATTTGGGCACTCAAACAAACACAACGTTCTCGGAACTCCAACTAAACTACCAGAAATGGTAAGTTTAAAAGATTCACGACAATGAGCTGGTTATGGTCTTTTGTTCAAAAAATGTTCTTCTCTAAAGTTGTAGATCAGATGTTTTTATTGAGGATAGAAATACAACCACTGCCAAACCAGGTCAGAACTCGGCTAGAAACATGATAGAAACAACCGGTGATTCTAGGGTTTTCAACAGGTTTTCAGCCCAAAAATGTTTCAAGGGGTTTGAGCTCAAAAACCTTAAGAAAAACATGTTCTTGAGCAACTAAGCTCTGATAACACTTGATATGGACCTCTCCTAGATTTTCTATGGTCCTAGGTTGAAAGTATCTATCCAAGAACACGGATGAAAAACAAGAAGGTAACTGGCCCCTACTCACCTCTCATCTCTTTCTGTTTGGAGGAGTAACAAGTAGTTGAATGAACCAAGGGATGGATGTATGGATCTAACACCTCCTCCTCTTGATAGAAAAGGCAACACCATATGTAAACCTTGAGCTTTGATCAAGCCTTAAGAGCTGGGAATGGAAGATAGAATTGAGAAGTTTTCTTCTCCTTCAAGATGTTCTTGAGAGAAACTTACATAAAGGGTTATAAATATTCAAGGATGAAGGTGGCCCCTCATATACCCTAAGGCCTCACCCAAATATCCAGAAATACATGAAAAGTCTAAGTTACCCTTAGGGTTTAGAGGCTAATGCACCATCAAAGATAAGATTAGCCTCTAATCTAGCTAGTTAAGCTAAGCTAGCCTAGTTAACTTACTAATACAAACCATGAATGTCTTAAACAAGTTATTAGGGTTGAAAATCCTCAAAAGGAAGTCTAAATGCAGCCTCAAAGGGAAGGATTCGTTGGTGATGAGAGTCACATGTGAAGATAAGAAGGTTGACATTTTCTCGACGGGACCACCTGTGACAGTGACATCTTCTCAATCTTCAATTGAGTGCACAAGCTTCATTTCCTATCCAAATTGCATGAAACCACAACCATTGGTTTCCTTTATTCAAGGGATTTCTAATGAATACTCATTTGGCCATGTTTGGAGGACTTTGGTTTGTGGACTCCAAAGAATTCCAAAAGTGGCTAAGTGTTGTGAAGAAGCTTGGAACATTGATCTTGTAATGGATGCATAAAAAGAGGAAGACTTCACAATGGAGTGAGACTGGTGGCATTGAATTCCTAATTTCCAGAGCTATAATATAGCATCTTTAAGTAACCCATTTGGACTTCTGATGAAAGAGTTACATCCATTTGAAGTTGGTGCTCTTATTGGAACTTTTCTCCTTAAGCTTCCTCTCCTCTTGCTTGGCCTTCAAGATATCATTTGTATACTCCTTAGGTCGATATCAGCATTTTAAAACATTTACTTGCATAAAAGGTTTAACGTGCAATGTACTAGCAATATATATAAATACAATCCTAAATATTTCATCGATATGATATGCAATGACGTGTTATGACCAATTCATCCCGTCGGATTACATCACCTATCGAATCCCATAGGACAGTGGCGGTACTCCCCCGATAGCATGCCGGCCTGCACGGGTTCTCACAATATTGATAGCCCCTGGTAATAGCCTCGGGGTTAGAAACAAATCTCGTATGGTACCAGCGTGGGGTGTACATCCCCTTTACTAACTGTCGTGGGTCTTAAAAGACCGAGAGTATAAATACTTTCCTATCATCCCGTGATCATGTGTGATCCGAGGAAAAACATTCTCCGTGCTTAAAAACCTGCACATCGTTACCCTTACCATGAAACTAGCACCGAGAGTCACCGGGCAGAACCCACCCTTGACCCGGGTACTAGCCGTTAACTAACCTAATATGCATCATAAAAATCGAAACGGATATTAAGAATGTTAAGCCCCTTACCTTACGACGAAATATTTTTTTTTCTTTCCCGCAACTGCCCGTATAAGATCCTGCGGTGTTTTGCCGGAACTACCGCGGCCCCAGTCACTAATCAAAACATTACACAAGTAAGGTTCTAAACCTTTATTATTAAATCATCATTTCTTTACTTGGGCAATTAAGAGCACTTTTACTTAAAGTCAACTTCCCTTATTTGGTCAACACTTATAAAAAGTGGACTAATCAAACTTAACACTTGTCATTAATGAACCT
>JBBYHH010163010.1:0-13969 GCA_038382905.1 Daphne laureola | reverse complement strand
TGTTTCGGGTGCAGGTTGAAGGTGGGTTAAGAACGCCTTAAAACCTATTAAACGCGCGAGAAGAGAGAATTGAAGAAGAAAAAATTACAAGACCGGGTTTTGGGTTCGCTAAAACTTAGAATAGTCTAGCATCGACGTCGATCGCTGCCGCCGTTCCCATCGAACCGTCCTTCTACCAAGCTTCCGCAGCACCAGACGAGGGGTGGTGGTGACAAGTTAACTGTTAAATTGCGGTTAACGGTTATTCGCGGTGTAGATACCCCTATACCACTAACCGCATCCCTTAGGTTAACGGTTACGGAAAAAAAAAACCGTAGCCGCTAATCACAGATAAAACTATCAGAAATGATCAGTTATTCGTGGTTAGCGGTTCTTATCCATCCACTCCCTTGCCTAGATAAACCTCAAAGATTTGTTATGTGTCGTAATTTCTCACAAAATCAATCCCTATTAACACATGCACTTTGGCCATTAATGACCTTATAGTTCATAGATTTTTTTTTTTTTTTAGGTTAACCTCGTATCTCCAGTAAGAAAATGGGATTTAGCTTACATGTGGTTACAACATAGTGTTGTGGCTTTGGTTTGGATTATGAACACATCGCCATAATTTTTTTTTTTATTTTTATGATTTTAATGCTGATGTGTTCATCATCCAAAACCACAACATAATACTATGACGGCAGACAACCTCAATCCAAAAAAATGTATGTACCTATATATATTTATATATATTTGGAAATGCAAAAAAATAAAGTAGTACTATAATTTATGAGTCCTAACTACAAACTTGATTTTGAGAATACAAACTTTATTATTGATATATATGAGCCAATCTAAGGACCAAGCCTAGACCACCTAACTCGACCAAATTCAAATATGAGAGACACACAACAAGGACGCTTCGTATGAAACAAACCCTTCGTACGGAGGCACCTCGTGTATCACCATCAAGGCGTACAATCCACCCTTCCATTATACCACTTTTAAAGGTCAAACGCATTCATATCGACTGTAACAGTCATCTCCTCAAATATAGTCATACTAATGACGCAATCTTAATGATCAAACTCTCCATAATGGGCTCCAACATCACTCTATATATTGAGTGCCACATACCACACAAAATATAATTACTACACGCTACTTTCCCTTTCTCGATACTTAATACGAATAAATTTCTTTTTTGTTCATTTAATTATAGCTCTATCTATCAATGCATCAACTCAACAAATCGAACACGTATGTAGTTTGTTTTAGTTAATTAGGGGTATACTCCAAAATTTTATGTTAAAGGTGTAATTTTTATCTTATTTTCAAATAACATAATTTTTCATTACCATTAGAAACAGACAAGTAAAAACCCGTGTGCATCAAGTAGTTATATAAATCGATTTCTCTAAACATTATGAGAGCCCATAGCTTGATGATGTATGTGACATAAAGATAAGTCTAGTGGTAGAACCTGAATTGAAAACGAGATATGATGGCTAATTGTGCTATACCCCTTCTGTGGCGATTGCGTTGTTTATCTGAGTAATTTGTATATGTGACCAATCGACGTGCCGCGTACTGCGTGATCGTAGCTGACATTTAGAAAAGCGATGCGTTCTGTTTATTCTTCCGTTGAAACTCGAACGTGAGGGAAGCCCTTAAACTTTGTCATTTTATTTGTGGAGAGCTCCCACTTCCATCACATGTACTAATTTTAGCCGATGCTGTGAACGATGATTATGTTCAACATTTGGACTTCTTTTCTTTATCAACTGATTTTCTTTGCAATTTACACCAGAATTGGATGGACACATGTTTAGAAAGAGTGCATTTGTTTAAATTGAGAATGAATCCTAAATTTTTCAATTACATAAATAATTTAATTCAATGAATTATTCTACTCAACCATTTGATTTAGTGCAATTGATTAAGTGATATTGACTTAAACCCGAAAAATTGACTTGAATGAAATTTGAGTAAAGTCTAATTTTCATGAGATCGAGCTCGAATCTATGAAGTTTAGATTCGGCTCAACTCATCCTCATCCTTAAGACTTGTCCCGGGGACATTTTGGGAATTAAAACACCAACAAGAAAGAGAACATAAACCACCAACCGATGGGAAGTCAAGATAAATGAAAAACAAGTGCGTTGGGTTTCTTGGGGGGGACCCACCCGGCCCATGTCATGTGATAGAATAGAACGAAGGTCCCCACTCAGCAACGTTCGAATATTTTGAACACTAAGTTGTATAAAATTCTGTAAAGTACCAAACTACCCTTTCCACGTCAACTCTCCCGTTGCCTTTTTATTTAAATGAAAATCCCTTTCCTCCGTCGTCGCCAATCCATTCGTTGCCTTTTAGTATTTAATTTAATCGCACGGCACCGTTTCATTGCTTCCATTTTCTCCTTCCACTTCGCCGGACGGACGGACGGACGGAAACAGTCACTACTCACGACTGAGTGAGAAGAATTACGAGACACACTTCCCAACTCAACTCAACTCTCCAGACCAGACCTATTAACCCGAGTTTTGATTCTCTCCTTCCATCGAATCCTCTCCTTATCGCTTCTGTAAGTAATGCAAATCATCTTCTCAATTTGTTGTTCGATTCGTGCTTCTTTTTTGAACTGAGATTTGAATTTTTTCTGACACTGACAGCCAAACAGAACAGAGCATTCGTTTATCATGTTCACCCAAGGTCTTGATGCCAACGCCCGTAAATGGGCAACACAGGTTTGGCATTTTCTCCAGTTTTGTTTGGATTAGATCTCCACAATTTTAGAAACTTTTATTTTTCTTCTCTACCACAAGGATCTCCACTACTCCAACTCAAATCTCAGACCTCGAGTAGATCCCCTCACGACCCTCCGTGGTGGTGACCGCCGGAGTATCGGTCTGCCTCCGCCGTCGGCATTTACAAGTGGCCACCTGCCTTCCAGCGCAATCGACAGTGCCTCCCCTTCTGACAATGACATGACCTATGATTCAGACGACGATGCATATGGCGGAAGATATTCGATCGACTCTTCCCCACAAGAAGAAAGAATTCCTAATGCTACTGCTCACGCTTATAGAAACAACCCTGGACGAAGGCGGCTACCCCGTCATGCCAGTGATTACACCTACTCTGAGGTTAGCTCATCCAGGGAGACCATGGTCGGTGCACCAAGGGATTTCCGGGAGAGGGTGGTGAGAAATGGGTTTACAGAAGATGAGTCATCCGATTCAGCTGCTAGCTCAGAGTTTTCGACCACACAAACAGGGAGCATCAGAAGTGCTGTGCCTTCTAGGGTCTACCCTGAGAAAACTGCCAGGAAGGTGCGTTTTTTATAAATTATGTACGGAGTTTGTTTGTGGGTTTTGAGATTGAGCAGCAGATTAGATGCAGTTGGAAACTAGAGACAGGTTACATGTACAGTTACTGTCTAAACTTGCGTAAATTGCAATGCTATACAATCTTGAAAGTTTTCTCATACAATATATATTGGACTTTTGAATCATATTAAATCCTGTTATCTCTTGTAAGCATTTAGACTTCCATGAAGGATGCCCTCTTTTGGTAGACCCACTTCATTTAGTTCATCAGGGGTCATGACTCCAACATATTGATCTTTCTAGGTGTTTTTTCTCTCTCATTGTAGGACTTGGGTACCAAAAACCAACAAACTGGCCAGTTTTCTGATGATGAAGAAGTTCCCAGTGCACCGCCCTTTTCCAGCTCTAATGTGGAGATAAAGAAGGAGCTTGATGAAATTTCAGCTTCAGTTGATCAATCTGTCAACATTGAACATAGTGAAAAAAACATGAAACTTCATCACACCTCAAGGTTTGTTCAACAACAATCTGAATTACAAAATATAGTTGGTGAAAAATCTGTTAGATGCTGGAAGGGTTATGCATTTGTGGTATAACATTCGTGGATTCTTTTACTTGTTTCCAGAACAAGTGCTGATGCAGAAGCGGCTGCTGCACAATCAGGCATCCATCCTGGTCGCCTTCCAACATTCCATGCAAGGTATTTCTTATTAGTAAGTTAAATAAATGTTATTTCTATATCTGCGCTTCTTCTACACCTTAAATGTTCTTTACTTTTGGTATATGCTTCAGTGCTTTGGGGCCATGGCATGCTGTACTTGCATATGATGCTTGTGTTAGACTGTGTCTTCATGCTTGGGCTAGGGGCTGCATGGAAGCTCCTATGTTTCTTAATGATGAATGCAAGCTGCTTCGAGATTCATTTGGGTAATATTAATACATGTTAATATAGCTGTATAAGTCTTGCCCCCAGTTCCTATATTTTCTCTATCTTGTTCAAACTCCGCTTTTAATACAGGCTACTGCAAGTCCTGTTGCAGTCGGAGGAGGAACTATTGGGTAAGCGCTCTTCTGATCTGACCAGTGAGCCTTCCGCCCCAAAACCCAAGGCCGCTTTAGGCAAAATGAAGGTCCAAGGTAGTTCTTGTATCCAGGATTTAATTATGTCTTATTAGTAGAGTGTTCTTCTGCCCTAAAATCATGTCAATTATGGCAGTGCGTAAAGTTAAAACAACTTCAGATCCACCAACTGGCTGTAGCATGTCATCACTACGAGCACCAGTGATAAAGTTGGAAACCATACGGTTTCGTTTGTCTCATCTGCAGTATATACTCTCTTCTAGGTGGCGAGCTATTAGTAAGATTCGTGTTGCACCTCGTCTGCAAGCAAACGGTTCTTTCTCACGTCAAAGTTTGGCATATGTGCATGCGGGAACTCGGTATATAAAAAAAGTTTCTGGACTTCTGAAAATTGGAGTGACAAGTTTACGCAATAGTTCATCATCATATGAAGTTGTACAGGGTTTGTGCTTTTTAATAATCTATTTTTAGTTGGTCAATTCTGTAGAGGCCTTTACCCATGGAATATTTATGCTGGCTCATTTCCTTAGGACACACATCATCAGAAACGTTCTCATGCATCTTAAGATTGAAAAGCTCAAGTGAAGATGAGGGTGTGAAAATGCAGCTGGGATCTGGTGAAGCACATGTCTTGTATGTCACTGTTTCCCTGTTGTTTTCCTTATTGTCTCTTCTTTTATCCATTTCCTTTCAAATAAACTTACATGCTTGGTTTCTGAAACAATTTCACAGCTTTCCAGATGGTATTGGAGATGATTTAATTGTTGAAGTGCAAGATTCCAAAGGGAAGCATTTTGGCCGAGTGGTTGCACAAGTGGCTACTATTGCTGATGATCCGGTAAATCCATATCTTAGCCAAAATTACTCAATGTAATGGATTATTTTGTCAAGGCTCATAAGATTTAGATGCAGGCTGATAAGATTCGTTGGTGGTCTATTTACCGTGAGCCAGAACATGAGCCTGTAGGCAAGTTACAACTTTATATCCATTACTCAACAAGTGCAGATGATAACAGTCAGCCCAAGGTGATCTACTACTATGGCTTGCTCTGTGATTACATATTCGTAATTTTGCTGTACCACAATTGAAATAACAGCTTCTTTTGTTTAATGATTCCCACAATTAGGAGTATTCCTAGTTCCCACTGAACCAACCCAAACCAAGTCCTAACTGTTCAAAGCTTGCGTAATTTTGATCGAGGCCAACTTTTTAAATTTGATTAGGCTTGGGGATTTTGGAGAAATTAAATCAACGGAAACTGGGTTGGTTGCAATATTCATGGATTATTGGACTCAAGTGAGAAAAATAAGGAAGAAAGGGAGCCTAAGATGAGTATTTGTCTAAGAAAGGATTTTTTTTTGTTATTTTGTGATAGCTTGATAAGTACGTGACCCAAAAATCATGCAAATTAAGTTTGGTCCATTAAGTAACTAACCTAGTTTCCACATGAGTTGGACTGCAAGCTTAATTATGTTTGGAGCAGGATAGTATGTACCCAAAGTTCCATTCCAACTGTTTGATAGAGGCTCACTTTGTGCACTGCTACCAACCTGTATTTGGCTCAAAGGCATAAATGCAGCAACCTCCCATTTTGGCGTAGGATTTATTTGATTTTGAATTTTCCCTCCTTCGATTGTGTTTTTTATGATATACATTTCAACATGTATTAAGCAAAATACAAATAAAGATAATTATGTGGAGAACTTGGCAATGTTGATAAACTAAATCCTCTTCCACCTTGTTTAGTGTGGTTCTGTTGCAGAGACAGTTGCATATGACTTTGTTCTGGAAGTAGCCATGAAAGTTCAACATTTCCAGCAAAGGAATTTGCTACTCTATGGTTCATGGAAATGGCTTTTATCAGAGTTTGCTTCATATTATGGGGTTTCTGATATCTATTCCAAGCTGCGGTAACTAAACATTTTGTTTGATATTTTCTTGCATTCGATGCTGAAGTTTGCATCCGACTTTTTTAGGTGTTCTTCTTTATGCAACATGATTCCTCTGACATAGAAATTTGATAGGTATCTTTCATATGTTATGGATGTGGCCACACCTACAGCTGATTGTCTCACTCTAGTTTATGACCTGTTAGTGCCTGTTGTAATGAAGGGTAACAGCAAGAGCACGTTGAGTCATCAGGAGGTACAGGGTTTTTCACACTTCTGTGTCATAATAATTTGCAATAGTATATTGCTCTTAATACGTACTAATGTCTTGTATTTGTTGCTCCTGTGGTCCTTTCATTTCTCCAGAATCGGTTGCTGGGAGAAACCAAGGATCGGATTGAGCAGATTCTTGCTCTAGCTTTTGAAAACTATAAATCTCTCGATGAATCTTCATTCTCGGGTATTATGGATGTTTTCAAGCCTGCAAGTGGACTTGCACCTCCTGCCTTGGAACCCGCTGTCAAATTGTACACTCTTCTTCATGACGTATTGTCTCCAGAGTCACAAACTAAGCTGTGCCAAAATTTCCAGGTACTAAACTCTTTAGCTAATAAAGTAAATTAGTTCATACTAAATTGTTGATTAAGCACCATTATTATTAATATTTAAATTGTTGTTGAATTCAGTTTATTCATGATCAATCCTTATTTTCTTAATATAGATTCCTGCGATGCTTTCTTTTTAGATTAGAGTATCGAAAATATATTCCTGTCAAATTTACCTTTTCTTTGGAAGAAAAACATCTCTGAATTCTGTTAATTCTGTGTTTCTTTTCTCTGCCACTACTTTCAGGCTGCTGCAAGAAAGAGATCGAAAAGGCATTTGGCTGAGACAGATGAATTTGTTACAAACAATAGTGAACCAAATTTCATGGATACCGTCGCAATGACGACTGCTTACCAGAAAATGACCTCCCTTTGTAATAATGTTAAAAATGAGATTTTGACAGATATCGAGATCCACAATCAACATATACTCCCCAGGTAGTTTTCCCATTCAAGTGTTCAACTTAAACCGGAACTTGGAATAAATGTCTGCAACTCTGTAACTTGCAATTCATTACTTGAATTATGTCAATTTTTTTGTTATTATTCAATCATGAGAAAGGTTAACCATAACATATGGACTTCTGGGTGTTTTCTAGAACAATTGCTTGTTGCTCCTGCTTCACTCTTTTACCTAATAATTTAATATCAACAATACTATATGGTTGATTGTACTGGACTTAGTTTATTTTCTTCTGCAGTTAGTAAATGAATTAACGTCCTATTTATCTGTCAATATACCAGACCGAGAGCAGTTAGGTTGACCACTTGAATGGTTTTGTTGTTTGATATTACTAATGATGAGCTCCCTAGGGAGCTATAATTGTGTTAAGTCATCTGGTCAGTAACTGCACATGTAATTCAGGTATCATAATTTGGGAAGTGTCAAATTCTTCAGAAGTATGTTTCCTGTAACAGTGTACTTATTTATTTATTATTTATCATGAGGAGTTCAGAATTTTATCTGCCCAGTCCATGGATGCTGGATTTCCAGTAGTGTTATACTGCTTAATATTCTGCTGAAGGTTTTTTAATTGCGTACAGAGCATGAGTGCTAATCTTTTCAGTTGCCTGAGATAACAATGTCTTCCATTTAATCCTTGCCACAGTTTTGTAGACCTTCCAAATTTGTCAGCATCTATATACAGCACAGAGTTTTGTAATAGATTGCGTGCATTCCTACTTGCTTGCCCCCCTTCTGGACCTTCACCACCTGTTGCAGAGTTGGTTATTGCAACAGCAGATTTTGAACGTGATCTGGCCAGTTGGAACATAAGGCAAGTGTTGATAACAATTGTGATGGTAAGCTTTAGACTTTTATTTGTTCTAACCTGCTACTGACTCGATTCAACTCCTTTCTGGCTTGTTATGTTCAGTCCTATAAAAGGTGGAGTTGATGTGAAGGAGTTGTTCCACCTGTATATCATGCTATGGATTCAAGATAAGCGGCTTTCTTTGCTTGATTCATGTAAACTAGACAAGGTATGTGGTTATTTGAGCCATTTGTTTTGTACCACTGAAATGTAGATGTTGGATAAGGGACTTATCTTGAATACTATGTTGGTGCCTTATATAGGAGAAAAGTATCTCAGGGTGATAAGGTTTGAGGTTATTTCAGCCATTTCTTTTCTACCAATCGTTTAAGGTACTGAAGCATTAGATGTGGGTAAAGGGGACCTGTCTTGATGAATGTGTTGGTACCTTATAAAGGAGAAAAGTATGTCAGGGTGCTGTTACCGTGCTAGCAAATGAATACTATGCTCTGGCTCCTTAAACTCTGAATGAGGTTTCTCTATATTGGTGTCTCTTCCTCCTTGAAAAGTCATCTGAATATTTATACTTTCAGGTGAAATGGGCTGGCGTAAGGACTCAGCATGCTACAACTCCTTTTGTAGACGAAATGTACGACCGTTTGAAGGAGACCTTGCATGATTATGAAGTCATAATCTGCAGGTGGCCGGAATATGTTTTTGTGCTTGAGAATGTATGTCTATCATGGTCCCTATTTTTAGTTTGTCATAATCGAAGCAAGAGGTCCTACTCATGTTATTACGATACGCTTCATGAGTGCAATACTGTCTTCATTGTAACTTTTGGCAAAAATAACATTGTTAGCCAAGCTAAGTACTAGATTTCTTTCGTATTTGAAGAATCTAATGCATTTACATGTCTTTCAAAAAAGGCTGTTGCTGATGTGGAGAAGGCAGTGGTGGAAGCATTGGATAAGCAGTATGCTGATGTTTTGGCACCCCTGAAGGAAAATCTGACTCCTAAGAAATTTGGCTTCAAGTATGTACAGAAGCTGGCCAAACGATCTGTCTGCTCCTATACTGTTCCTGATGAGGTTAGCGGCATAGCTGATTGTTAAGCCATGTTTTATAGGTATATTGTTTGGGTTTTCAATAAATGAAACTGGATTTCCTTTCAGTTGGGAATTCTGCTGAATTCCTTGAAGAGGATGCTTGATGTGCTGTCTCCAAAGATAGAAACACAGTTCAAGACATGGGGTTCCTGCATCCCTGCTAGTGGAAACACTGCTCCAGGAGAGCGTCTCAGTGAAGTAACGGTGATGCTGAGAGCAAAGTACAGAAGTTACTTGCAAGCAGTTGTTGAAAAACTTGCGGAGAATGTGAGTTCTGTTTCAAACAAATGCATCATTTTAAGTTATGTTCATCTTTGCTAATCCTCACAAAATTATGTTTATTTCACAGAGATTTACATAAAAGTGAGTGTTTTTTATGGTCATATAAGTGTTTCAATCAAGTATTTGTATTAGTTCCAGGATAAACTATGGCCTATGCCACAGTAATATTAATAGATCATTATGGATGTGCATACATTGTTTACTTACTGAAAGATGCTGCAGTCTATTTTATGGAGTCGACTCTTCTGACTTCCCCCAATTTGTTGCAGACCAAGTTACAGAACTCAACGAAACTGAAGAAGATTCTTCAAGATTCAAAAGGGATAGTGGCAGAATCTGATATAAGATCCAGGATGCAGCCTCTGAAAGAGCAATTAACAAACACCATTGACCATCTTCACACTTGCTTCGAGAACACCGTTTTCGTTGCAGTGTGTCGATGGTACTGGGATCGTATGGGGCAGGTGACTTGTGACTATAGTTGTTCTGTAATTTAAAGCGGTAAGCAGATTCTTTATTCTAACATAATTTTCCTTCTGATCACAGGAGATCCTGAGTTTTTTGGAGAACCGGAAAGAGAACAGATCCTGGTACAAAGGTTCCCGAATTGCAGTATCTGTAAGTGAAAGCATAATAACCTTGCTGTTTAACTTCTTGCTGTTTTGGCTTAAGAATGTAAATAGTTTGTATACTTTATATGCATATGACAAATCTAAACATGACCGACCTTCTGGAACTTCTTGTTTGAAATTATACCTAGCAATAATGAGTTGAAAAGTGAAACTTGTCTGATTTTAAACGAAAGAGAGCAGTTTGTAATCCTATTGGTATGCTATGCTTGCCATATTTGTTGCCATTTCAGTGATATCTTCTTATCCCAAAATTGGCAGGTCTTAGATGATACGTTTGCATCACAAATGCAGCAGCTTCTTGGCAACTCGCTTCCGGAGAAAGATTTGGAGCCTCCACGATCGATGATGGAAGTGCGGTCGATGCTTTGCAAAGACGCTGCAAACCACAATGATAACACATGCTACCGCTGAGTAAGTTATTTGTTGTAGATATTAGTAGTAACAGGAACAGCAGAACCGGCAAGGCCTTACAGATGACTAGATTTGGTCATCAGCAATATAGTGAGTGTATATGTTGGAGCAAATTCCAAGTTTATATAGATTACTAAATACAAATTTTGATCCATCAACAGCTTCAAATGTTCAAAATTCGAGGAAATTAGGAAATGCTGTCTCCTAAACTAAATCAAATCAAAGAAGTTCTGATATAATGCGATATGAAGTACAGAATGCCTTGGATGCTGTGTTAAGTACGATCGGATTTTGGTAAATCCTGTTGAAACAAACAAAGAAAAGATGAAACAGTGCCAACATATTCAAAATTAGAAAAGAAAACCTACCCAATTGCAGTTGCCCCCCAGGATGCCACATTGTAAAGAACTTTACTCCCGTCCCACGCTCTCTGAAGCTTTCCTTTATTCTTCTTTGCGGAGAAAGTCTTATTAAGGACTACAAGAGAAAATGAAAATCAAGGACAGACCGAGTTTATCATGGAGAATAGATAAAGACCTCGTTTGACAATAGCTGTTTCAAGTAACTATAGTGTTTTGAATAATTTTTTAATGATTAAGATCAAACAGCTACATCTAAACGCTAAACTCTACTCATAGATAGCTTTTCAAAACACAAAAGTTACTTTTAAAAGCTGTTGCCAAACGGGGTTAAAGTATATAAAAAAGATAAGAGCAAATACTACTGTCTTTGGATTCAGTTGAGCTGTGGAACCAAACTCACCTTTCTGAAGTTGATCAGGGGTCAAATCCTAGCAAACCAAGAATCAACCATAAGTCCCATTCCACAGAATACTCCACAAGGCCATAAACAGCTGATGACATGCATGACAGATGACAGTAACTACTGATTAACAGGTTTATTGCAAGTGTGTGAACTGTAACCATGGTTATCACAAATCTCCTATAATCCTAAGAAAAAACGGAAAATTAAATGATACAAACTCAGTATACCTTAGTCTGTTCAAGAGATAACAGGTATGCAGCCATGTAAACGGCAACTCCTTCTGTTATGTCTTCTGTCGTAACAGTAACATATTCATCTCCATCTAAATCAGAAGTTGTACCATCCCAAAGATCATTGTCACTAACCAAGTACCAGGAAGTGCCTTCTGCAGCTGACAAAAATCCCATTAGCATTCAAGCCGTGCACAGAAACATTTTGAACCTCATAATCTTTGCACTCTTGAATGCTTACCGCCATCATTTTGTGGAACAGACATGTGAACTAGCTTTTCAGGGCAGCCAAAGCACATGAGGCTTGATTTTAGAAGATGGTGTAACTACATAAAACAGAAAAGCAACTTGAGCAGATTTTTGCAGTGACTCCAAATTTTAGAACTCTAGATTTTGACCTCAACAATGACAATCGATTTCTCCCGTAACTAATAATACTGGTGTTGTTACTAAGGCCATTGAAAGAATAAAATTAGGCATCAAGAATAAAACAAAAATTCTTTCTTCATCCATCGTTTTACTGAAAAGTTACTAAATGATCACTGTATAAGATCTAATTTTCATGTCACAGCTCGAACAACACACAAGCTACAAAACCAACTTCATTATCTAAGTAGTAAATCCCAATATCCCATTCCGTTAATCCTTTTCCATATATTTACGGGTCAACCAATAGTCAACACAGAAAACAAATACCTCCTCCTCGGTGTTCTCATCTGGGCGAAGAGCTGAAGAATCGTCGTGCGCCGGTCCTTCCAAGAACGCACGGCTGTCTTCCTCATTACCGCCCTTGCCGAGTAATTCGAGAGCTCGACGGCACTCTTCCACCAAAGCCTGCAAAGTCTCCTTCGTGACGCGTGTCCTATCCACCTGCTGGCAGCTCGTTTCGGCTTCCGCCGTCGCCGGATTAGCACCGTCGCGAATCGGAGCCGAGGAGTCTACCTCCATGCCGCCAAATCTGAAACCAAAATCCCAGCTAAAGCTTCGTCTCCTTCAACAGCCCAAGCGAAGTGATAAATTTGCAGTGATCGGCTATTCGAAGAAGAAGAAGAAAATTCGACTGGTCTTGTTGAACGATAATTGGGTGTTAAATAAAGTAGCACATACATTTCAGGCTGGGATCTAACGCAAGGACTCAATCTTTTAACGTATGCGCGTTGCAACCCTTTCATTTATCATCTTACCAAGTCACTCACTGTTTCTTTTTTATTTGTGTAATGATAATTAATAAACAGTCCTCATCCGTCCGTTACTTTCAGCGTCACTATAACTGCACGTAAACGGGGCGCGCCAATTTTTCATCTTCGCTTGAAAATACGGCGCCTTTTCCGTTGACGAGCGACGACGCAGGCAAAACCATAAACACCGGAGAAAATCTCTTTCTTTTTTCTCTGTTCTTCTTTTTTTTTTCCTTTCCCTTTTTTCCCTCATCCCCGCTTCAATTTTTCTCTTCGAATTCAAATTTTATTTGAGATGTCTCAGAAATGATTTTGGGGGATTCAAAATCGTCCTCCAGAAAGGACGATCAGACGCAGCAGGCTGAGCAGGTGACGGGCCTTTTTTTCTTCTTTCTTCTTCTGTACGAATTTGATCACGTAAAGAATTCCGCATTGTGATTGTTTACATGATTCTGGTTTTGCGTTGTTTCAGGGAGACGGCGGCGCTCCTCCCCCGACGTCTCCTACTTCGCCTCCGACATCAGGATCACCTCCTGGAAATACGGTAAACCTCCGCCTTTTCCAAATCGTAAAAGCTGCACAGGTTTTGTCAGAAATGTATGTGTTCTTCTGATTTGAGGTATATTTCTTCGAGAAATATATAATTTCCGGGTTTCCGTGTATAGGGATGATCAGTCTACACTTCTGACTAATTGAGTCTGTATGAACGACAAATACGGTTGGGTGTAGACTAATCATAAGAATACATACATTTAAAAAGAGTGTTACGTTTGACTTTTGATGTCTTTGATTCAATTATTTATTATCAAGAATTCAATAAAAAAATTCTATAAACATATATTGTAAAACAACAAATATTAATTTATGACTTGCATATAAATTGTTTGACATTATGTAGTAAGAAAAAAAATCATATATTAAATGCTGAAAATGAAATGTAATATTCCTTTTAAGACGGAGGGAGTTTAAATTTCAGACCGAGTATATTTCCAAATACATACATTTCTGCCTAATATTATAGAGTTCCGCAAACCTAATTGCATCTCTCTGTTCATATATTAGTCAGAAATGTATGTATTCTTCTGATCGGTATATTCTTTGCAAAAGATTTACCCTCAAAAGTTTTTCTTTTTTATTCTCACATTTTATACTTTTCTAATGCTGCACATGACATGTATATGATTCATTAAAGAGCAATGACAATGTACATGGGATGTGCA
>JBBYHH010162899.1:0-13970 GCA_038382905.1 Daphne laureola | reverse complement strand
GTTGTCCAAATGTTTAACCAAAACCATTACTCTTATTTCCTTACTCTTTTTCATTTTCCTTATTTACATAGGTCCTTCACTTCACTTAAGCCCACAATCAAACAAGCCCAAATGGGCTCCAAATATGCGCCGGCCTTAGGGCCCAACTCACCATGAAATGTTTTTCCAATTTTTTTTCAAAGTTGACTATTTTACCATCCGAACCCAATTTTTGGCAAAATGGTCCGGAACTCTTAAAATATTGTAAATTGCTAGAATTCCATAAAATGACCTCCAAATTACTCATTGGGACATTTAATTCATTCAATAACATCTCAAATACAACTCATTCCAAGTCCCAAAAAATTACATAATCAAATTTTGGAAATAATACATCGGAAATGAATAGTAAAATCGGGGTGGGTGTAACAACTTTCTTGTTGGTTCTAGCTCGTGTTGGTATCATTGGTCGTTGTGTGACCTTCGATTGTTTTTAACACTCTATTTGTATGGTTGGTGGTATTATTCTTTGTGGTAATAAAATCAACCTTACTTGCTCAAAAAAAATGTTTATATAAATTTCATATTGAATATTATAGTTTAAAAATGTTTTCAAACTAACCAAATAATTTTAGGAATTTACAAACTTCGTGTAATGTTTCCTAAATTTTTATTATGTAAGCTTATTTGCGCTAATATGCATCATGCTTGTATTATTCTCGTAGTTACGTTGCCTTTGCTTTATATCTTAGATTTTAAGAAAGTTGTTGGGATATAGTTGTAGGCATGGATGCATGTGAGTTAAGAGGTTGACGTGCTCAGATCATACGATCTCGTAGATCCGGTCAACGTACATTTAATCAGCAAACTTGATCATCTCAAAGTTTGAGATGAGCGAATGAAAATGTCAACGTACATCCCAATGTGGCCAATTGTATAGCTGATGGCACTGGATTAATGATGCCTATTAGAAGTCAAAAACCCTTAGTACATGTCACATATGATGGGCATGTTGGTCGTACTTACCAAGGACATAAGGATACCGCATATCCGTTATCACAAGACGATATCATCATTCAGACTCCTTGTGGATCATCATCAAGGTGACCTTTTATGGATATAACAAATCGGGCATCTGTTGTTGACATCCATCCTCATAATATCATATCAACCCCTACTGAACCATGATCATGCTTGACACACGTTGGGTCAGATAGTCCATTTAATTTGAGATGATTTGTGGTGGGTGAATCACCGAGCTCTCAAGTGCGCTGAGCAAAAAGGCCCAGGGTTCCCGGTCATGTGACATGACCCATACCGTTCAGTGGTGTTGGGTCTATTGATGATACACTTGAAGGTATGTAAAGTATTCATTGTCCTATACATATGTGTTTGAACATATTTACTTAGTGTGTATCGCATATGTACCAGATGTCTTGGAAGCTGATAGCTCCGATCATGAAGATAATTCCATCGATAATGATGTTGGAGTTATACATCAGAGTAAGAAAATATTCTATTCTTTAAATATGACAATCTGCATGAAATGAATTGGGTTACATCATTTTGATTCTGTTAACTGATATTTAAGGAATGTTTTGGATAAGAAGGGTTTTGGTCTGCCCGATAATGTTTTCCCATTTGGACACTGTGAATCTGTTGTTTGGAAGATGGAGAGAAGTGTTCGATCTAAAAATCCCTGAAATCCCACTTTCTTTGTATGCTATCAGAATGGAAAGGTTCAGTTGCCATTTGAATGCGATCCACCAAAAAGTCTGAAAGAACTACTTCAGTACTCAGGTGGACCGTTATCCTAGAATTCAATTGTTGGTTTTCGTTCACCTCAACTGGCAGTAAAGTATACAATCAGATTAATGACCGTTGTGGTCCTTATGTCTTTCGATTAAAGGTTTAGAACCATCACTGTATTGGATCGCTCGTGTTGCCAGATGGTTAGTGACCTTAATTTTCCCAGCTTTACATATATGACACTGAGCATGAGACTGATAACTGGTTACGAAGGTTTGGCTCAGGTGTGTATAATGAGATCGATGTCCTGATCGTGCAATAATTAACCAGTATGTTGGATGTAAACAACCAACTTGTGTGTGAATTTCATGCTGCAATGGACTATCTTGAACGGGCGGATGTAATGTCGGTCACTATAAGATTACTTTCATCCCGATCGGGTAATGGGAGACGCTATAACATACCTGCGTTAAGTAAGATTGTCACATTGACTATCGGTCTTGATGAGGAAGAAGGGTCGAAGAGGGATATCGTGATTTTCTCAAGGCTACATGGTGCCCGTCGTATAGATGTTTTACATCATTCTCTAATGTCCCTCCATTTTCCAGTCCTATTCCCATTTGGATCAGATGGGTATATGTTACATATACCACATAGAGATGGCACAAATACGGCGGTTCAGAAAAGGGTTACCATGCATGAGTATTACGCATTCCAGCTACATAATCGCCATGGTGTGTACTCTACAATACAAAGAGGTGGCCGGTTATTTTAGTAGTACGTAGTTTATGCATATTCTTGCATACTAGAGGATTGATTTTCGTATCTTAGAATGAATCAGAACAAGTTTAGGTGTGAGTTTTTTTTATGGATTGGAGGATGTTATATCACGTGGTGATACAGATGCGTCACGGTCTGACCGACCCTGTATTCTGCCGTCATCATTCACTAGTGGACCCCATTATATGCCACAGACATTTCAAGATGCAATGGCTATATGTCAGTGGTTGGGTCACCCAATTTTTTTTATTACCATGACATACAACACGAGACGAGATTTTAAAATTCATGGAATTGATACCCGGCTAGACCCATGATGATAGTACGGATGTTGTTGCGCGTGTGTTTGAGATGAAATTACATTCACTACTTCAGAATGTGACAAAGAAATGCCTATTTGGTAAATGCATTGAAGGTACTTGTAAATTTATGAATGATTTTCCATACATTCATACGTACATTAGAATGTTCAACTCATGACATGTTTTCAAAATCTATGTATTTTTATTGCAGTTGTCGTGACGATTGAGTTCCAAAAAT
Source organism: Daphne laureola (assembly GCA_038382905.1). NCBI lineage: Eukaryota > Viridiplantae > Streptophyta > Magnoliopsida > Malvales > Thymelaeaceae > Daphne > Daphne laureola. Next base: position 10,922 of record JBBYHH010162899.1, on the reverse strand, counting down.
GGGATTTGCCATATGCGTATATAACACTTTTTATACATCCATCGAACAAGATCAGGGATGCCGACTTGATCAACTAACATGTGTCAGTGGAGTTTCCGGATAGGGACAAGGATCCTATTTCTTACGAGGTTGTATCGAGGCACATGATGCATAGTCCGTGTGGTAATGCAAATCCACGGTGTGCTTGCATGAGCAATGGAAAGTGCACTAAACGATACCCACATAAAGTTCAGTTAGAGACATCGATCGGGGAGGATGGTTATCCGACGTACCACCACAGACCCACAACCCACACGGTTACCAAGAATGGGGTGGAGCTCAACAATATATGGGTTATCTCGCACAATGTTGACTTGGTTGTTAAACATGACTACCATGTGTGCGTTGAGAAGATAAACATGGACATGTGTGTGAAGAATCTATGTAAATACATAAAAAAAGACACCGACAAGTCTACTGTGATAGTTGAGCGTACAAGTGATGAAAGAAACCCACGGGAAGGACCAAGGATGCAACATGTTGACAAGTTTAAACCGTACCTGGATTTTCGTTACATTTCCGCATCCGAGGCTTGCTGGAGGATATTTGGATTCATTATTCATAAGCATGAACCGCCTATAGGGAGGTTGTCATTTCACTTGCCAAATGAACAGAGCATTGTTTATGATGCTGACACGTATCTAGAAGATGTTGTTCGGAGTCATCGTGATAGTGTCACAAAGTTTCTTGCATGGATGGACGCAAACTAAAATGATGCAGATGCTCGGATGCTGACATACGTTGAGTTCCTGAGTAAATATGTGTGTAATCAACGGTATAAAAGGTATACCCTATGTAAGAGGGTCGGAGCGTGGGTCGGCTCCATTTTGTTCACCTCGTCGCTGGTGAACGGTATACCTTAGGATGATTCTCAATGTCATGCATGGTCTGACGTCATTCAATGATATACGAGTGATTAATGGTGTTATTTTCCCAATATACCGGGAATCATATCTTTCTCTTGGACTACTTGAGGATGATGGGAATGGCATGAGGCATTGGTTGAAGCTTCTCATTAGGCCATGCCTACTTGCCTAAGGTAGTTATTCATCACCATCATGCTCATGTGTCAAGTGGCGGAACCGGTCAACCTATGGACCCGAAACCGACCACTTTTGTGTGATGATATCATAATGATGCAATGGAGGCTTCAGGATGATCATATGCTGGTGTTGATAGATGAAGAGATATATAATTATCGATTGCATGTGATCGAGAAGGTAATGAGTATATTGGGTCGATCTCTTCGTGAATTTGATGGCATGCCATACCTGAATTTGAGCATCTTGGTGCTGAAGGATAATTCATTGATAGTTGAAGAGTTGAATTATAATAGGATTGAGCTCAAAGCCGAACATGATTTGTAGTATCGCAGACTGAATAGATGTCAACGTCAAGTATACACGTGCATTATTGAATCGATCTGTGAAGGGACTGGTGGGTTTTACTTCGTGTATGGCAGTGGTGGCACCGGTAAGACATACCTATGGCGCACTATGCTGGCTCGACTTCGATCAGAAGGGAAAACTGGCCATTGCATCATCCGATATTGCAGCATTGTTATTAACTGGTGGTAAAACCCCACACTTACGCTTTAAGATCCCAATTGAGATTGACAAAGATTCATTCTTGAATGTCAAACAATCAACACCATTAACCGATCTAATCATTCATTCATCATTGATTATTTGGGATGAGGCACCTATGGCACACCAACACGCTTTTGAGGTGGTGGACCGATCTCTCTGGGATTTGATGTGGGTGACTGAATTTGGTGCCCAATATAGGGTTTTTGAAGGGAAGACCATTGTTTTAGAAGGTGATTTCAGGTAAATATTACCAGTTGTGCAGACCAGTAGTGGTGATATTTTTGGTGTAGCCGTTTTGTCGTCCCATTGTGGGCATATTTCCAGATACATGTGTTATCAGAGAATATACATCTTCGTAACTCCATAGATGAAGATGTTGTTATGTTCACTGATTGGTTGCTTAGACTGGGTGAGGGGAGATTACCGTTAGAGAAATTGTCCGAGGGTGAAGAGGAGCACACATGGTTGAGAATACCAGATAGACATCTGATTCTACACAACGATAGGCCGATGGACTCCATCATTGAAAACACGTATCCCGATCTGATAAATAGATTATCTGATATGGAGTATCTTCAGGAACATGCTATTCTTTCGCGGACGAATGAGATCGTTGATGTGGTGAATGATCGTATGATGGGCTTCGTAGGTGGTGAGAGTGTTAGGTATCTTAGTGCTAATAGGATTTCCCCTACTTAGGAGAATGTCATTGCTGAGATTAATTTATACCATGTTGAGTACCTTAACACCTTAAAATTTTCAGGGTTTCCGAATCATGACTAGAGTTTAAAGGTCGGTGGGCCTATCATATTGATGCGTAACATAAATCATTCCCAGGGTTTGTGCAATGGTACTCGGTTGGTTGTTACTACATTGGCCCAGAGTTATAGAAGTTGAGCTTCTTTCAGGGGGTTTTGCTGGTCTTTGTTGTCTGCTCCCTCGAATTGAGATGTTGCTGTCAGAATCCAAATTACCGTTTAATTTTGAGAGACAACAATTTCCGGTAAAGGCATGTTTGGCAATGACGATCAACAAAGCCAGAGACAAACGTTCAACCGCGTTGATTTATATCTGCCCTAACCAGTATTTAGAAATGACCAAATATACGTAGCCGCATGGCATGTGACGTCTCCTGAGGGATTTAATGTGGTGATAATCTGATGATGATGCAGATAAAGGATACACCAAGAACATAGTATATACAAAGATTTTTTATCGGCTTCACTGATGGTGATTGTATGAACTTTTGAATTTTTACCTATTTTGTTTTATACATTACTATTTTTTTATATTCACCTTTTTTCTATTTCAGAAATGAGCTCACAAATGGTTGCAAAGCACATGATACAACATTTGTGCACTGGTGGGTACAAATGGAGCATATGTGTTCGTATAACATGTATGTGGAATTCCATCAACGCAAGGGACCACTCATTTCTGGGTATAGACATGGTGGTGTTGGATGCCAAGGTTGGTGTCAGTTTGTAGGTCTATCAACAGTTAGTAATTTGATAGTTGTTATAACTTATTAGTAAATATATGTATTTTTAGTGTTGTGTGATTAACTCTTTTTTCTCCCTGCAGAATGATCACATTTATGTCCGCATCAGACCTGATCTGTGTCAAAAATTCAGGACGGTTTTGAATGAGGGTGATGTGTACGTTCTCCAAAACTTTACTATTGATAATGCTCCCAAGAAAATGAGGCATGTAGACTACAACATGAAGATTTTTTCACACCATATATCAAAGTGGCTCATGTCACTGGTAGGTGTGCGGACATCCCTACTACTAAGTTTGAGTTTCTTCCCTTTGCTGATGTCATGTCACGATGTCCAGATAATATGGTCGGCACAGGTATGTTCATGTTTCGCTTTAATGATGTCTACATATGAATGTTAATTATTTAATTATAAGTTTTTGTGTGTTATAAGTAATAGCCCAGACATACAGTTTCTTTTCTATTTAATCAGATGTCATTGCTCGCATAGAAAATGTCGATTTTAGATCTTTCAAGTATCTCATTTCATGTTCAAATGATCACAAATGTTCATGGTAAAGGCGTATCACTTAGCATGATGTTTCTTTAATATAATCATGCTCTTTCTTCATGAACAAGTAATAGGAAGAACAACATATATAAACACACATTAGAGGCCAAAAATCTATACTTATCACCCTTAGAAAACTGCTTAAGGAATATGAATTCCTTGCTCCAAAGCATCTGCTCCTTCCTTGCTTCTTCTTGGCAGATTCTCTCCTTGATTCTTCAAGGATGGTGACAGATGGAAGTGTGATGGAGAGGGCTGATTTGGAGAGATGAAGAGGGGTGAAATGTGTTGAAGAAACACACTTACGATTCGCCCTTAATGCTCTTAAAAGTGATATGAAATTCGGCCTTTTGTTCTTGAGAGAAAGGATGAAGAAGATGAAGAAGAACTTCCAAGGCGAAAGAGTAAATCTGAAGGCCGGCCTCTCTTGAGGAGGGGTGGTTAAGGGGTAGAAGTGTCCACTCAAGGGTGAAATGATCTAGTACATTAGGGCATATGAGTGCACCTCCCCCTTATCCACATCCAAGACCACATGATCAAGGTAACCTCCCTATTTGGAGAAATGGTGTCAATATGGGAGGCACCTATTCACCATTTAGGCCTCCCTTAGGCCGGTTACACTCATGTAACCACTAAGGGAGGTTTCCTTTATGGCAAGGTTCATACACCTTGCACCTTTGGCACTCCTTTTTACCAAAGTACCCCTACAATTACCAAAAGGGTGCCAATAAGTGTTACCACTTATGAAACAAGGTGAAACATCACAAAGATATTCCAAATGGTCACTTCACACATGATTGAGATCTCTTGAGCTTTTTTTAGCTCACATTGAGCTGAAAGTCACTTCTTCATCAAGACTAGCTCACATGAGCTGAAGTTAGCTACTTTTGGAGTCAGCTACCATTTAGCTAACATGAGCTAGGGTTAGCTACTTCTAGCTAACTTGAGTTGGACTGGAGCTGACTAGAGCTACTTCTAGCTGGAGTGAGCTAAATTTGAACTGGATTTAGATACTTCTAGTTGAGGTGAGCTGATGCCAAGTAACTCTCAACTCCTTTGAGCTGGAGTGAGCTACATGAGCTATTTTGAGCTAAGTCCAGCTACTTTTAGCTAGAGTTGAGTTAATTAAGAGGAGCTACTTCTAGCTACTCTTGAGCTGAGATGAGATGAGTTCAACTACTTCTAGCTGATCTAAGCTGATATGAGCTGAGGGGAGCTACTTCTAGCTGCCCTCAAGCTATGTTGAGCTAAGTTCACCTACTTCTAGCTACGTTGAGCTAAGGTGAGATACATATAGCTACCTATGAGCTCATATTTAGCTTCATGAGCTCAAGTACCATCTTAAAAAGGTCTTGGTGTGCCAAGAATTCCAACAAACTCTCACCCGCACTAAGAATCTTTTGAGTTCCAACTCCCACTTGAAATAAAATCTCTTAAACACAATCATAATCAGAAACATACAAGAAAATTCATATAAAAGGAGTTAAGGGTACGACCCCAATGCATACACACCAAATCTCTTTCATTGTGATTGTTAGACTCATAATGAAAGATTGTCCTCTCTAAAACAATCCACTTGAACTCATCAAGTATCTGTGTGTTATTTGAACTTCTTCAAACATGCTTGAACTTCATCAAGCTCACTTGAACTCATCAAGTGGTGCCTTTCCAGACCCCAGACACAGTGATACACTTTTGTTAATCACAATCAGTCTCTTTCTTGAATTTCAACTTCTTGAAATCCATTATTGTATTAACCAGCGAGATCTCATTCAAATGACTCATAATCCAATCTAAATCATACTACACATAGTATGTGGGTCCAAGATTAAATTTAGAGCATCTGTATCATACAACGATGTCTTTCCTTTAGCTTAAACTACTTAAGTCATTCCATCAAGTCAACTACCCAAAAGGAAGATACTCCAGTCTTATTTCCTTAAGACATTCAACAACCAATCAAAGTAGTCTTGTTGACATAATTTCCTAATAGTAAGCTAAAGTCACTAATAGTCTGAGCCGAAGAATCTCACACTAAGAAAGAACAAAGACAACTTTCTTATATTCTTTCTTTGGCTGCATTTCATGGACATGGAACACTTAGAACACATCTCTCAAGTTCCATAAGAGCACTATTTTTGGTGTTTTATTTACACCACTCCCACTCGGAATGATGTCAACTCAATGTAGAGGGGTGTGTCATTTATCCCTCTTAAAACACTAATAGTGTGATCCCCTTATCAAATAAAAGGAGGACATGTCACAAAACCATGAAATATAATCTAGTAAGCCAACATTCACACCTAACATACGCTAGTATGTATAGTGGTCATACAAATTTGATGAACTTGTTCATCTCATCTTGATTATTTTAAATCAAGGAGACATAATTAGCTAAAGTGTCATGTGTTGGTGCATGACCCCCACTCAAAAGTATAACTTCTCAAGTTACATGTTTCTAGGAAACAACATACTTTGAATCTTTAGCTTGTCTCATCCTTAATTCTACACAAGATTAATGGCGAAAGACCTGTGTGAGAAAGTCTTTCTAATGCCTATAGTTGACATGTTCTAATTTTCGTTGTGTAAATCATAAATTTGAACAAAGTATGTGATGATAAATAAACAACTTTATTTAACATCCAACATATTACATATGTGACATAAAAGTGGTGAAGTTCAAGCCAACATGTTACAATCTACGTAGACCCATTGCTCTAACATGACGAGCAAATACATGTGATGGTAAGGGCTTAGTTAGAGGATCTGCCACCAAAGGTCCGTAGAAATGTATTATATCTTGACTGCACCATCTTCAATTGCATCCCTTCCAAAATTTTATTTCATGCTTATGTGTTTGGTATCTCCATGGTACTTGTGATCTTTTGTGTAAATCATAGCTGCCATACTATCACTGAAAATAGTAATAGGCATTTCCACCGCCATTTTAGATTCCAGGTTTTTTAGGAAATAAGCTAATCACAGGGCTTCTTGTACAGCTGAGGCACATGAGATAAACTCAGCCATCATGGTTGACAATGTTGTACAAGTTTATTTCTTACTACATCAAATAGTTACCCCACCATTAAGCATGAATACATAACCCGATGTAGACTTGTTAGAGTCTCTATCTCCACCCTAATCAGCATTAGAGTAGCCATGTAAATCAAGTTTTATGCCTTGATAACATAGAAAATAATCTTTGGTACCTTTTAGGTACCGTAGAACTCTCTTTACACTCTTCCAATGTTCCATCCCAGGGTTTGAAGAATATCTTCTGAGTAAGCCAACTGCTTAGCTAATATCAGGCCTTGTACATAACATGACATACATCAAGGATCCAATAGAACTCAGGTATGGTATACTTGTCATTTCTTCCTTCTCTTTTGGAGTCTTAGGACAATGTCCTCTCCAATCATGCACCCATATGCAAGTGGGGTACTCACGGGTTTTGAGTTGGTTAAGTTGAACCTCTCTAGAATCTTATCAACATAAGGTTATTGTGAGAGTGTTAACAACTTCTCCTTTCTATTCCTGTGTATCTTAACACCCAGAATGTTCATGTCAAACGTGGAGGATAACCATTCTTTGATGGTTTTCAGCAACTCAACCTCACTACTTTCTGTAAGTATGTGATCAACATACAAAGTCATGATAACATATCCAGAACTAGATGAGAACAAGTAAACACAATGGTCTTCAAGCATCATCACAAAGGCATAGCTAGTGACTGCATGGTGAAACTTAAAGTACCATTATCTTGAAGCTTGTTTAAGATCATAAATAGACTTCTTGAGTCTACAAACCTCATCCTTCAGACCATCTTTGACAAAACCCTCTGGTTGTCTCATATAGATCTCTTCACTCAAATCACCATTGAGGAAGACGGTCTTTACATCAATTTGATGTAACTCTAGATCCAGATTAGCTACAATAGCAAGTAGCAATCTGATGGAATTAAATTTCACAACAGCTGAGAAGGTGTCCTTGAAATCAACACCTTCCTTTTGTGTGAATCCCTTGGCCACCAAACCGGTCTTGTATCTCTCGATACTTCCATCAGAATTTCTCTTTATCTTTAACACTCATTTATTACCAATGGCCTTTCGGCCAACGGGAAGATCTGAAAATTCCCACACATCATTAATGTTCATTGAATGTAACTCATCATTCATTGCACTTAGAGATTCTTCTCTCTGTCCACCTTCAAGAGCTTCCTTAATATTACTTGGCTCATCAATCTCAGATGTAACCAAGTAAGTCTCACCCTCCAATAGCCCCCATCTTTTGGGTTGCTTGGATTCTCGTGTTGATCTTCTCAACACGGGTGGAGGTGATTGGGATTCAAGCTTCTGAATATGCTCAACTCCCTCTGGAATAAGTACACCCTCTTTTGGATCATGTTCATCAAGCTCCATCTCAATGGAGTCATCATTAGGAATCATAACTCCTTATTGTTAAGGTACTCCTTCTAGAGTAGGTGAACCTTGTGCAATTGGTATCTACGAGGTACTTGGTTGATCTTCCTTGAGGATTGGCCCAAATGGGTAATGTCATTACATTCACCAACTTTAGAAAAATCATTTTTCAGAAAGTTGGCATTTCTGGCGTCAAACACCATGCTATTCTTGTGACTTATGTCCAAGAACACATACCTCTTAGATTGTGCACTATAACTGAGGAAAACACACATCTTTCCCTGTGGACCTAACTTTCCCAAAGGATGGTCCGGAACATACACATAAGCTAAACACCCCCAATGGTGTATGTAGCTCAAGTTTGGGGATCTCTTCTTCCAGAACTCATACGAGAATCTATGTTCTTGGTAGGCACCATATTGAGAATGTGCACTGCACAAAGCAATGCATCACTCTAATAGGTGATTTCCAAGTTGGCCTCAGCCATCATAGACCTAACCATATCCATGAGAGTTCTATTCTTCCTCTCGAACACTCTGTTTTGTTGAGGTGTCCAAGAAAGAGTGAACTCCCTTTCAATGTCTTTCATTTCACAAAATGATTTAAATACTGATGAACTATACTCTCCACCTCTACCAGTCCTTAAGGACTTTATTTTCTTACCCAATTGGTTCTCAACCAAATGTACATACTTCTCAAAGTATGATAAGGTCTCGGCCTTATTCTTGAGTAAAAACACATGAGTGAATCTAGTATAGTCATCAATGAATGTTATAAAATATCTAAAACTATTTCTAGATGTTACCCTCATTGGTCCACACAAGTCAGAATGCACAAGTCAGAATGCAGTAAACTTAGTGCTTCTTCTCTTCTAGTGTCACGCCCAAAAGGCTTTCTTGTTGCCTTTCGTTCAAGGCAAGATTGGCAACTTTGTAAGGTGACCTTGGATAAGGATCTAAGTAAGCCACTTTTGGCTAACTTATTCATCCTATCTTGGCCAATATGTGCAAGACTTTCATGCCAAGTCATTTCATTTGTGACCTCAGTCACATGGCAACTAGATGAAGAGTTAGTGTGACAATAATGTTTAAGTTCATACAATCCATTACTAATTGAGCATTCAGAGATAACTTGATTATCTTTTATAATAGTCAAACTGGTATTAGAAAAGACAAGCTATAATTGTAATTCAATAGACTACTTATAGAAATTAAATTTCTACAAATATTAGGTACATGTAATGTGTCCACAAGATAAATATAATATCCATTACATACTGGGACTTTGCAAGTCCTCATTCCTACTACTTCTATTACATTTGCATTTTCCACTGAGACATGTTTAACACCTCTTGGGAGTTTCCTATAAGCCACGAACCAAGACTTATCTCTAGCTATGTGGTCTATTGCTCCCGAATCTACAATCCACATAGAAATGCTTTCAGTTAGAAAAGTACATGACATAACATGTACAATAGAAGTAGAAGGTTCATATCCTTTGATGGACTCTTGAAATCTTTTGCAAAATGTCCTTTCTTGCCACAGTTAAGCATTTGAGCTTAGAAACATCCCTCTTATTCTTGAACTTATTCAAGCTGGGTCCATTTCCATTAGCTTTGCCCTTACCATTTCCCTTTCCACCCTTTCCAAACTATTTCCCTTTCTTCTTCCCTTTCTTGTTGGAACAAGTGGAGGCAACATATGCCTTGGAGTGATCCTTGAGGGGCATAACTTTGGCCTTAAGTAAAAGGTGGCGGGTAATGTCATCAAATGACTTAACTTGAGGGTTGTGGCGTAAGCTGACCTTCATCAACTGCCACTCGTTATCTGGTAATGACCGTATGATAGCTTGAACTTGTTGCTCATTTGTGAGATCTTGTCCATCTCACCTCAGCTGGTGAATCATGCGTGGCAGCTCACGCAAATGAGAACTCTTGGTATGATATCCCCTTTTGACATAATTCTCAAATCTCAAGATCATAGAACTTTTTTTCTCAACCGAAACATCGCCAAACATGGCATTTACAACATCACAAATTTCTTTGACACTCTCAAGTATTGAGAATTCTACCATGATCTTATCCACCATAGTGGAGAGGAGGGTGACTCTACATAAGCCATTTTTCTTGAGAAAAGCCACACAGGTCGCCCCATCCTCCGCATCCTTTGGTGGCATGACCACATTTGACAACACTTCAAGTGTGTCTTGCTCTATTAGGATGAACTTTACCTTTTGTTCCTGATAGCCGACTGACCCTAAAAGCCCAGCCAGGCCCAGAATACCTTGAACTAGCCATACACCCAGGACCATCCAAGCAATTAAGCACCACACACCCGGACCAAGGAACCCGAAGGAGAGAACCCGAAGTAACCAAGAAACCATCCCTAAATCTCCACTAGTATGGGAAAACTGTACAAACTAGTATGTACCCTGACACTTCTCTAATGGTCTACCACAAGATAAGACAGAACTACCCTGAAAGAAGTGACTATAAATAACCACGACATAACAACTATTGAGGTTAGTATTCACTATTTTGCTCTGTCCAAGCTTCGTCTTTCCTATATTCACACTAAGAACTGACTTAAGCATCGAAGGCCCGATCAACTAGGGAAGCTGTTGAGTGTCAAAATAAGCACACTTTTATGTGGTTTTTTCATACAATTCATGCATCTTTCCGTGCAAAAACTAGATCATTAGTGCACATTACTTATTATCTTTGATTATTTTATAGATGCAAGGGTGCAAGATTGAATGGAGCTAAAATGAGGCAAATAGGAGGCTCGGGACTCAAATTAGTAGTGAATTGCCCAAGTCAACAAGTC
>JBBYHH010162788.1:0-13971 GCA_038382905.1 Daphne laureola | reverse complement strand
ATCAGTCATTTTTTTTGGAAGGCTTCTCATATTGTTGGTCACAACTATTACTCTTCCTACATAATCAGTCACACTTTCTCCTACTTTCATCTCAAGCACTTCAAATTCTCTTTTCAAAGTATTCAATTGAGATCTTTTAACTCTATCATTACCTTGAAATTTCGCCTTCAAAGAATCCCACAGATGCTTGCCTGTTTCCGTTTGAACAATAGTTTTGAATATGTTTTTGTCCATTGCTTGAAACATAAAGTTTTTTGCTCTGAGGTCCTTCAGTCGTGTCTCATTTAAGGTCTTCTTCTGTCCATCTGTCAATTGGGTTCCTGGGACTCGCTCTGCAAACCCTACTTCAATCACACTCTAGAATTCCTTAGACCTTAGTAAGTTCTCCATGATCATGCTCTAATGCTCATAGTCTCCTTTAAACTTAGAAATGGTGGTCTGCATAAACCCTGCTTCATGCGCCATTGATCTTTCTTGAGAATGCTGCTCTGATACTATGGCCAGATGTAAAAGGAGAAATAACCCTAGAACACAAGATAGCCGCAACAATACTACTTTCATCAAGGAAGAATTGAGTTTAAATAGTTACAACCTAAGAGATTCCTACTAGAATAATAATGCCTAAAATTAAGAAGCCTAATAGTAATATAACTGTAAAACTCCTAAGCCTTAAGGGCGTGTTATAAGCTACCTTGTAGCACAAGCAACCTGATTAAACTTAACTGATCCTAACATTGAGGAAGGTTAGGATGCTCTGAGTTGCCAAAGGCAAAACTCTGAAGGCTCTGGTGCGTAGAAGCTTGTTGGCAACAGTATTATATGCCATTTGGGAGGTGCGTAATCACGAAAGATTTAGGGGTAACTTTAGGACACCTGTTAGTGGTGGAGGTGTGTGGGGACTCGGGATGGTAACTGTCACCCAATTGTTTTTTATAAATGTACAAGTATATAGTATAATTTAGATTAATTAAGATTAAATTACATATTCTCTATAACTATAACCTAAATATATTACTTAATAATCCATAACATAATAAGAGTTTGGTCCAAATAAAATAACTTCCACCCATAATCCAAACATAAAATCTAATTCCTAAAATACTATGTGTATGTTGTTTTTTTTTTTTTTTTTTATAACAAATTATTCTTGATAACAATAATTTTTAATTAGTGATAAATTTTAATTTTTTCTATGACTAGTGAACAAAAGAAATCACATTATTTCTTTCAAAAGAAAACGTTGAACATTCATAGCATTAAAACTCCACTAATCACATTTAAAAAAATAAGATGCAAAACATTATAAGAAATAAATATTGTCTCTGATTCGTAAATTATGTCAATTTTTTTGTGGTTACGTATATTCTTTTAGTAAGAAATTGAAAATAAACTTTGAAGTTTTTAAAATCGATATAAAGTTTGTAAGAGGAAAAGATTGGTGAAAAAAGATGATTTGCCTTTTTCTTTTTCTTTTTTCTCTTTTTTTGTAAAAGAGTAAATCCATATGTTAAAGACTTGAATCAGCATTATATTAGAGTTTAATATAGCTTTTAATATGTACTTTTACGATAATTTAGATTTTCAATTAATTTTTAATGTGTAAAGAATTTTTCTTCATTCTTGATTAATTCGTTTAAATTTTACTCTTCAAATTATATTAATGAATGAGAATAATATTTACAATTCTCTACCATCTCTATCCCCAAATCGTGGATTCCCCATTGACCCCTATACATATTAGAGTATAGTGTGCATCTTCTGCAGTGTCGGTTGGGGGTTTGTTTGCATGATATTTTTTTTCTGCTTGCACAGTTAGAGATTGTTAGGAGGGGTGGTATAGTTTGTATGACCTTGAGTACGTTGTTTAGTACAAGGTTAGTCATTTTTTTATCTCCTTATTTTGGATTCGGTTAGGCTTGTACACCCATGAATCCCATACATATTTATTTTAATGAAATAAAACGCGGGGCAAAGCCATTCCTTGGAAAGAAAAAAAAAACAATAAAAAAAACTCTTTTTAATTGATCTTCCTATATATTTCCTCCGTCTCCAAATAAATAATGCTTATTTGATTTTGAGATGTCCCTGAAAAATTAGTGCATTTACTCAAATACCCCTAACATTCCATTATTTATTACTCCATTTTTTTACTAAAATTATTTTGGAAGAAGGTGGGTGTTAATGATGGGGATATTTTTGATCAATCTTTTTTCTTCCTTTTATTTCTTAATTTGAGTGCCCAAAAAAATGTATCATTTATTTGAGGACGGAGGGAGTATATGTTAGTTGTGTGTAATGTTTGTATTAACTTATGAATACATCTACCTTAAGTGAACAACGTGTGATGCTATCTAGGGTTTTTGGGCAGCGCTGTCGTCGGCGATTTTGGAGTGTCAATGGAGATTTTCAATTTTTTGGCGTCGAGTCCAGCCTCTTTGCTTCAGTTACTACTTCGTCTCTAGGAGTCTCAGTGATGATTTGGTCCTCTAACCGGTGTCGACGCTGGGGCCTCAACCGTTCGCGCTTCCGATTCGGCCATACGGCACTGACCCAGGGGCTGGCGCGTCGACTCCCTTTGGCCCCACATGGTGGTTCGATTTGGGAGGCTGGGTTGTGGGGTGATGGTGTCGCCCTCTATTTCCGACGCTTCACCCGTGAGCCTTCCCAGTTTGGCGCTCATCCGATGCTAGCTGCCGCCTCCCTGCAATCCGGCGGTGCAACAGGTGATGATGGGAAGGGGTCGCTCTATGCTGGTGGTTGGTGGGGTCCCATCTGAAGAGCTTTGCCGTTGCAAGGCTCCGCCATGGACAAGGGAACTGCTGAGGGTTGCTGAAAATTTAGTGCGGCAGGACTTGCCTTGGAAGGGGCTACCGGGTTCTGTGTTTTGTGGACTGGTGGTGGGGGTAATTTTGGTCGAGTGGGTGAGGTTTTCTGTTGAGGGGGTAGCGTTGGTGACTATTACATCTACGTTGAAAAATGGGGGTGTTGTGGTTGAGACCGGGGAGGACGCAAGTGGGAATGGTGGTAGGACGAGAGCTAGGGTGGGAACTCAGGCCGAGCCAACACAGATGGTTTTGCAGGAACAGGCGGGGAGCGAGTCAGCTCCCCGCCCAGCGCCATGATTCTTGAGGCCGCGGGTAGTTGGAATGTTGGGTCCGATCCAACTACTCCCTATTTTTTCTGGACCTGGGTGGCTAGATGGTTAGGATGGTGGAGCTGGTGTGTGATGGTGTTTTACGAGGCGGGGCTCTTTGTTGGCTTGTGCTCTTTGGGTTTCCTTACAGGGAATAGACTCTTTCGGGTACGTTTTACGTGGCTACAGTGGAGGAGGACGGAAGTCTCATGCGGTCTTGCGGATGGATCCTTGTATGAAGCCATGAGGCATTTTGAGAACACTTCCAAACAAAGGCGTCACCTGGGATTTCTCATCACCTATTGGTTCTTCTATTTTTCTTGTCTGGTATAGCTGTTTTCTTTACGTATTGCGTTTCGTACATTGCTAAGTTTGGATTTTTATTTTTCATTAGCCTTAAGCTTATGGGTTGATAGATTTTTTGGCACTGTTTATCTCCCGCCAACGTTAAGTTAGTAGGAGCTAGTATGGTTTATTGTTCGCTCACAGCTAAGAGCAGTAATTGTCAGGGAACTATCCCTGGTTAAGGTTATTTCTCCAGTCTCAGATTGTTCGCTATTGAATGATTAGACATTCCTACTCAAAAAAAAAAAAAATTTGTTTGTGTTAACTTCTAAGCTTTTCCTCAACCTGCATTTAGCGTGCTAATCTTTTGTATGATACAAAGGATTTTTCATTAGCCCATTCCTCAAGATCTCACACTTTTCCTTCATCAAAAAAAAAATGTAAATCACAAGAAAACAACACAATGCATAGGAAATCCATAAGAACTACGTACTTAACGTCATCTATCATGGAAATAATGTGAAATGCTTAGAAACCATTTAAGATCTTTAAATGACTCAAGATAAGATCATATGAGTAAAAGCCAATTACACCAAACACATAATTTAGAATGGCAACACTATTTCTGATTACTTCGGGTTGCAGCAACAGACACTATCATCGTTCAACAACGTCACTGTAATTAATTGAATGTCAAGCGGCCCTAGTTTTGTGCCGCAGTACATAAAACAGTCTGGGACAATCCAATGACCTAGGTTGTCGTCGTCATCATCATCGACAGCACTATAAGGTTCCTCATATTGGCATCTATCAGTCTCACCAGTTACAGCAATTGTAATTTCTGTAACAGCCAAACACATATAAAGATCATATAAAAGCAAATTACACCAAACACATAGAATAGCAATATTTTTTAATTCTGATTTTTACCCTTCGGGTTGCAGCAACAGTTCTTGTCATTGTTCAGCAACGTCGCTGAAATTAATTCAATGTGAAACGCGGCTCTAGTATTCCCCTGCAGTACACATAACACCATTTGTACCTCCATTGACCTAAATCAATACCAACATAAGGTACCTCATGTTGTCATCTTTCCGTCTCATGAATTAATGCTCGATCTTGTCGTCCAAATGTCATTTCTGTAACCAAAGTTATTTGTAAGACGATGATAACATATTCATTATTCGTACAGTTGAAAACTTCTTTTGGGGTGTTCATTCAAAGAAAAGAATTGAGAAATAAATTTTGTTCTATTTTGAATTGTGATGTATAGGAATTTGAGACAAAGGTAGTGGTCGGAGATCTATGTGGATTCGGCAGTATAGGAATTTGAGACAAATGCAGAGGGGGGAGAGAGTTAAGTGACTAACTTGAAAGGATCTGTAACATAGGGACGTTTTTTGTAACTATATAAGAAAGTTTAAGTGAGTGATATCATCCGAGTCAAAATAAGATTTGTGAAACCTGTTTTGGGGTGAGGGAGGCTCCGGGCCTTTGTTAACAAACCCAAAATGAATTTGCTCATTTTTGTGGGCCTATTTTTTAGCGCACGTAGGGGTAAATATTAAGATTCTGTTTAGTTATGGAAAAAAATTTTAATTTTTTTTTAAATTTTTTTTATAAATGTTTGATTATATACCTAATTTTCAATTGATAAAAAATTTTATTTTTTAAATTTTGAAAAATTCTAGTATTAAATTAAAAAATCTTTAAATAAGATTCCCTAATTTAATATTAGAGTTTTTTAATATTTGAAAAACAAGGTTTTTCATTATTTAGAAGTTAGTAATACAATCAAATTATTTATAAAAAAAATTTAGAAATAAAAATTGAAAATTTTTTCCACAATTAAAGGGACCCTAAAAATTGTTATGTTTTGAACAATTTTGTTTCTAGTTGATTAATGATATAAGGTGTTTTCCTCTTAAAAAACATTGCTTTCTTTGGATTCAATTCGTCTGTCACTAAAAATCTCCTGTCCCCATATCCCAACCAATCAGAAAATAATAAACATATTTAATTTTATTTTTAATTTAAAATATATTTATCATTTTTTGATTGGTTAGGACATGGGAACATGGAATTTTCCCAACGAATTGGATCCACTTTCTTTTGCTACCTATTTTCGAGTAAATTTTGTTACTGTCCCATAAAAATAATTTATGTCTTATTTTAATGATCAAATACCTATTTAGTACTCTAAATTTTAATGAGTTTGGCAACTCAGAACCTAGATTAAAAATAGAGCATTCCAGGCCTCGTACTATTAATTTCTAGGCAAATAAGGACCTCGACCCGGTCAACTCAGCATGTAGGATGTGCCAAGTTAACCGTGTCGAGACCCTTATTTGCCCAGAAATTAATAATATGAGATCTGAAATGCTCACTTTTTAGTTCAGGTTTTGAGTTGCCTAACTCGTTAAAGTTCAGGATACTAAATAATTATTTACCATATTTTAATTATATTTTAAAAATTTATCATGTTATTATCATATCTAATAGTATCGTGTCCAATTTTGGTCATCTCTCTCCATTTTAAACGCTACTGTGTTTAAAGTTGCTGCCACCGTAAAGGATGCAAAGTTCAGATGCTATCATACTTGTTCTTTTCGGCCTGCAGTCTACTACTGCTTGTTGTGTTTAATACATGCTTATGCCTCTTCAAAAAAAAAAAAAAAAAATCTAACTTGTCTGGTTAGTTTTACCTTTTTACTCTCAAAATTGGTGATGTGATAAAATATTTTTTGGGAAAAACATTCTAACATGTCCTTATACTTTCATTTTTCTTAACATTCTCCCCTTAGTTCTTGAACTCTTCCAACCAACCACACCATCATGTCCAAGCTTCATCATCATCATCATCATCATCATCATCATCTTCTTTGTACCAAAAAGAATCAATTTCTTTTCGGATTATCCCAAAAAGATTTAGCGTTTCCTTTTAAGGAAATATTTTCCCATCACTTTTACCTTTTAACCCTCAACTTCTCTTCTCCACCTAAAAACTTATTTTTATTTTATACTACCTTCGTCCCTGAAAAGTTGATTTATTTGTTTTGCTATTTTTAAAGTATTTAATTTATAATTTATTTTCATGAATGTTTTGACATATAAAGTTAAATAATTTATATGTGTATCATAATTTACAACATATCCTTTCCAAATATATTTTTTTTTGAATTTTTTATTCACTATTTATCTTAGAACAAAAATGAGTCAAACACTGCTACACAGAACGTGAAAGTCAAATGAATCAATTTTTTTAGGACGGAGGGAGTAATAGTTATGATCATTGTAAAAAAAAAATCTGATAATAGTAGAGTCGTGATCCCGTATTAGGAGAGTCAATGATCCTACAGTAGAAGAGTAGTGATCCTCAGTAGAGAGTCGTGATCCCGTAATAAAATAGTGGTGATCCCGCAATCGAATAGTGTGATCCGAGCAAAAGTTTCATGGTATTTGTAAGTCATGATTCCCGTACCGAAATATAATGATCCCCGTACCGAAATATAATGATCCCCGTACCGAAATATAATGATCACCCAGTATAAATTTCATGATCCTACAAAGGATTCCATAATTAAATTAGATGATTAATAAATAAAAATTTCGATGTTAAAACAGAATCTAATAAACGCATCAAAATATATAATATATGAGTCTTTTTTTCTTTGTCTTATTTTTATCTTTCGATTAGACTAAGTATTTACAATTTTTAGTCATGGAACAAAATAATATACATTTTTTTTAGAGAATTAGAGAAGAAAGTGGGACACTTATAAATAATAGGACAATTAAAGCACTTTCAATGCACCATTTAAAATAGCGCACTGTAACCTCTGTCGAAGAGAAATATCTTGCTGGAATTGAGAAAAACAAAATCTCTTCATATAAGAGAAACTGTTTTGTTGTCGCCGGATTTGGAAACTCTCCTAGTGAGAGAAATAATTGGTTGCCATCTAAAAAATAAGGAGGAGTTTTTCTCCATGGAAGAAAAATCGTTTTGTTGCCTTCAATCTCGGAAACTCTCCTTGTATGAGAAAATTGTCGGTTGCTATTGAAAAAAAAATTGTTGCATTCAGAGATGGGAATTCTCATTATAAGAAATTATCGGTTTTCATTAGAAAAAGAGAAATTATCTTGTTACCTTCAGAGTTGGAACCCCTCTTTGTATGGAAACGTTGTTGGTTGCCATGGATACAAGTCAGGAAATTCTTGTTCCAAATTATATATTTGAGAAACTCAAACTTTGTTGCCTATCGAAAAAATGGAATAATTTAGATCTTTGTGGAAAAAGATCAATAAAATATTTAAGGGTTACAAGGGGGTATAAATTGATTGTGAAAATAAAAATTATGGGACATTTTGATGAATTAGACACGAGTCTAAATAAAAAATGGCAATTTGTGATATTGAGATGGATAAAGTGTGTTTTGTGAAATATGCAAACCGAATAAATTGCATTAAAAAAATGCAAGAATGAGACTTACAATCTCGTTGTGCGGTGGTGGGTTTCGTTGGAAAATGTTGCTTTGAAAAATGTCAAAAGTGACATGGAAAATGAAAAGAATGTCAAAAGTGACATAGATCACAAAGTATGTCATAATTGGCAGATAAACCCAAAGTGTGCCAAATATGGCAAAAAGACCACAAATTGTAATAGTGATATAAAAAGTCCTAAAGTATATGTCAAAAGTGACATATAGATCCTAAAGTATGTTAAATGTGACATATACACCCAAAGTATGTCAAAGAAGGCAAAATGACCCCAAATGTAAAATGTGGCATGAAGAGTCACAAAGTATGTCAAAAGTGACATAAATACTTCAAAGTTTGTGGGAGACAATAGAAAGTTGAAAAAACTTGTCTAAGTGACATACTTATATACCAACATTATGATTGATTCATATAAGTTATGATAAAGTTATAAGATCTCCAAAATACTGACGAGTGTGGGGGTGTATTGGAAAGTATTACCAAAAGTGTGATTTTTTTCTTGTAAATAATCCGGAAAAAACGGATGAACACAAGATAAAAGAGTGGGATTGAACTGAATCATTCTTTAAAATAAAGAGATGATCAAGTTTATTAGTATGGATGGTGAAGCTATGAAGATCATAGTGACATGATTCTGAACAAAATACGTTAAGATTATTTATGGAGAAAAATGATAACAGTGAAATTGATTGCAGCTAAATTCACAGTGTAAGGTTGTAGCCTAGAATGAATGTGGAAAATAAGTTGAATGACCATGCCATTTCCTAAAGGAAGTTCCAAAGATGTGAGAAACATGTACAATACATGTAGAATGGTATGCCTTGACATGCTCGTCAAAGGTATAATACCATTATACAACTACTCTCAGTGTGAATAATTATTTTGTTTGACTATGTGAAGTCAAAAGATAACTTTATGGATCCATAAACCAAATGGTTAAACTAAGAGAGTTAGTTGGAAAATGACGAAAGAAATGATGTTAAGCATGTGGATGGAAAAATCTTATAGTGGACACCAACCTAGTTGACTGGAGATCCTAAGATTTAGGTTCAATGGGGAAACCAAATTATGAGACTCAATATGATCACTATGGGGGCTAACCTCAAACTCATTCCTAACATGAAACAATGATGTGAACCAGGATAGAAATGTGTTGGTTTAATGATTTTTAAGTAAGTAATCAGGTTACTTGAGACTTAAGAAATCACCTATGTGAGAGAGAAGTGGTGCTTCTTCAAAGGAGAATTATTCAGGCTCAATTCTTTAGAAACTCTTGCAGAACCATAACGTGTTCATGGCCAAAATGAACAAAACAATGAGAACTGAACAAATGATGAATGTCTCCTTTGTATAATATATGGGTTCTTTACACGAGAAAGTAGGACAGTTCAAGGACATCGCGTTTACTGGAAAGCTAGTAAAGTAAATATAGTGTACAAGGGGAGAGTTGAAAGGGTTACACCTACTTTTCCTAGGCTGGATTCAGTTGATGAACACCACCATATACTAAAAATGGAAAAATAATTTTTCATTCATGTAAGGGATTTTTGAAAATTTTGTGAAATTTTTGAAAATTATATGAATGATAAATTGTCATTTTTTCACATTTTAATTTTTACAATTACTAGGAGGTTTATGTGTCATTAGTGGTGATATTATGACCATGGTTATGACCATTAGTAGGGAATTTTTACCACCATAAGTATGGTGGTTTATGACATTTAAGGTGAAAGGTTATGGCTAGCATAATGGTGCATTATGGTACCTTTTATTGCTAGGTGTCTCCCTAGCACTATAAAAGGGCACCTCCACCATCCATATTCTCCATCCCTTTGCACATTTATTCTTGCAAAAGCTTTCTCCATCTCTTCTTGTAAAATTCTTCTTGCATTTGATTTTGTGGGGTTCCATCGATCCTTCATTCAAGTTCACCAGTGAGGGAAATTTTGTGCAACTTCACTTCACGCCTTCCATTGTATCCTGGTAGACAGACGCCCATCAAACCTCGAGAACTCGTACCGGAGGGGGTGAATCTGTTTTAAGAAGATTGTGTGAAACACAAGCCTCATAATTCCATCAAAATTTGGTTTTGGATTTTCAATCTCT
The DNA here is from genome assembly GCA_038382905.1 of Daphne laureola. Classification (NCBI taxonomy): domain Eukaryota; kingdom Viridiplantae; phylum Streptophyta; class Magnoliopsida; order Malvales; family Thymelaeaceae; genus Daphne; species Daphne laureola. Next base: position 3,950 of record JBBYHH010162788.1, on the reverse strand, counting down.
CTTTTAATTCTATATTATTAGAATTATTTTTATTATTATCCATTATATGATTTTTTTTGTTAAGAATTGTAGAGTTGGAATATAACTGAGGCTTGACTCACAAGGCTTATATAGAGGTGCTTGACACACAAGACTTCACTTGCCTAACTTACACGACTTTCACCAATCCCTGACACACAGGACTTTACAAATGCCTGACTAACAGGACTTTGAAATGGTGCAAGACTAACAGGAGTTAAACAAGAGGCTTCCTGACACATATGACCTATGCAGTTACCTGACTAATAGAACTTAGAGTGATGATAGTAAACTGTGATCAATGCGTTGATAGAATAGACTATCAACTTTCCTCTTCCTTGGGAATTTTCACTTGATCAATGAAGTAGAATTGGTCTAACAACACCAATTAGTAAAGTTTTCAATGAAAGCTCTAACGAGTAAGCCCTTTACAAAAGATAATGTAAAGATAGAAAGGCTTCTCTGTAATTGACTCTTTGTAGTATTAAAGCTATTGAGGAATGATCTCTCAGTGTAGCAGCTTTGTGAATGTAGGCTCAAGAGTGTTTGGATCTTTGAGTATGAGTAGAGGATGAAGTTAGCTCTGTACAGTATAATCAATCTCATCAATTTCTTCATTTCTTCCTTCCTCTTCTTTATATAGGCTCCAATATATGTTTAAAATGTGTAAGAAAGTCTTCGAGATCCTTGATAGCCATTGGGCATGAATATTTTCAACTTGGAGTGTTTTCCGAACGTTGACAGATGTAAAAGTAGTCGTTGCACTTCCTTGGATTTTTCTGTCATCCTCTATCAACGAGTTAATGAAGACTGGCTTCAACAACTTGATGGAATTTCTCTTTGATCCATGATCCTCTTGAGCTCTTCAAAGTTGAATATCTTATCTAATATCCTTAGCTCGGTAGTGGAGTGAATAGCTTCATCTTTGATAGCTTCATGCCTTGTGAAATAAGAACTTTGCATCTTGTGTAAATACCCATCAACGGGTTGATGCAGAGTGCATCATATGCTTTGAAGATTTGTTTTCCATTCTTGATCTGATCACTTCTTGATCTTCCTTTTTCTTCATGATTTGATCTAATTCTCAACTGATTGTTTCCAAGTCTTGTATCTTCAACATCTCTTCTTGATTTCCTATGAATGTGGCTAAGAAACAAGTCCAGATTAATCTTGAAATTGAAATCAAAAGTATATATGCCGAAATAATTAACAGATCTAAATACCACTTGACTTCTTGTTCTTTTTAATAACTTGCAATTGTATCCCAACAATTTTAAGTTTAAAACCGAGAACATTAACTTTGATCAAATCCTTGATTTAAAAAAAACTTTACAATTTGTCCTCAAGGTTTTGGAATCATCAAAACATATAGTTAGAGTCAACAAAGTCAACAATATCCCCGTTTTTTATGATGACAAAATACTTCAAGAAGTTTTGATAAACCTTTTGAAATCAGATTAATAAAGCACTATAAGAGAAAATATTTCCTCCCCAATGGGATAAGCTTTGAAAAGCATTTAAGCATTTAAGAACATATTCTCCCCCTTAATAAAATAGTTTTGGAAAGCATTGGGATATAAGTTCAATCTATCAAAAAGATCAAGCTCCCCCTTAATTCTTGAACATATTTCTCCCCTTTTTGTTATCATAAAAAAGGAACAATCAAAGAGGAGTTCATATGTAACAGTGTAAGTCGGACTTAAGTGCATTACCAAGTTCTCATCAAAGTGTTGATATTCATCCCATCAACGTGTTGATAGTCACCAAGTGATACAAGTAGTAGCCTTGTGATTTTTAATACGTTTGATATACGTCAAATATATTAATGAAGAAGCTCTTAATCTTAGAATAAAATACTTCATGAATTTATACAATAGAGATGTGATCAACTTATTAATGAATGAGATGAAGTATGAAACAGGTTCTGCCAGATCATGGATAAGACATTTAAACTTCCATCTTTAATGAATGTTTGGGGTAAAAAGACTGTACAAACAGTCATGAATATATGATAATGAAAAGGGTCGACAACATGCTCAAGCAAACATTTTTTACAAACAGTTTATGTAACCAATAATGTACATGCATTAGACCAACAATTCATACTTTCTTAAAGGGTTTGACAGGTCTTGCATATGTAAACATACTTGAATATATGAAATAAGGGGTCGGATCACACAAGCAACACAAACAACCCTCAAGTCTCAGGATGGATCACACGTTATCTTTACCACTTGGAGCTCTCCATTTCTTCGTAAACTACCTTAACAGTGGAATACCAGGGCTAGAGAAGTGGTATGGGTGCAAATAAAGAGAAAAATTAAGCACATTCTAAGCGCCATTTACTTTGGTGCATTCTAACTTCATCATTATTTTAATAGGGTAGACCGTCTTTGACTTGTATATTTTGATCTTTTCCATGTGAATGCAAATAGTTTATGAAGCTACCTCCAATTACTTTTGACTAAAATGCAAAGGTGAATGTCTACTAGCAATATTTATAACTTTATTTCATTTGTTTAGTTGTGTCACTAAATTATTTGCACATTTATCAAATCCATGTTAACACAATATATCAAATAGTAACCAGAAAGTTACTACTTGGACAACCGTATGTAGATCCCAACTTAGATTAGGGTAAAATTTTGTCAACTATTTATGACAACTTTGACAGGTTGGCCGCTGCAAAAATGTCCATTTTTTCGTGTAGGAGGAAAATAATTTCCCTAATAATAATCCCTAGTTATGAAACTTCTTCATGTAAACACTAAAACGAAACAAGACAACATTTTCCTCCAACCTGTATACGTGACATGGTGTTACTAGTTGGTGTCACCACTATTTATTACAGGGATACCACTAATGATTACAAGAGTGGTAATCCCGTAATTATTAGTGATGAGATCCACCACTAATAACATGACACGTATACAGGTTGGAGAACTTTCGTCCAACCCAGGTAGGAAGAAAATATTTTCCAAACAAAAGGACCTATCATGTTCCTATATGCATAAAATACATCGTTGTTTCTCAATCATCTTTATTATTTTGTCCTTTTATGAATGCATAAGGAATTCACGACATGGTTATATTTGTTAAAGTGGGATATCTTATATGGTCAATAGAAGGGCCTAACCATTTCTATATAATATTATGAGGCCTCTCCACCTATAGCCAATTGGTTTTCGGTTGGATGCTTTAAAATGGTATTAGAGCAGGTTGAAGAAGTCCTCGACCATTTCACAAAGAATGCCCAAAATACCCACATGTATAACGAAAACTCTAGCCTACACGTGAGGAGGTGTGTTAAAGTGGGATATCCTACATGGTCAATAGAAGGGGATGACCATTTCTATATAATATGATGAGGCCTCTCCAACTATAGCCAATTGGTTTTGGGTTGGATGCTTTAACAATATTATAGTCTTCCGATTGTTTAGGTGATCAAAACAACACAATCCATCCTCCAAAAGCCAATAGAGCTGTACAAAGTTAAAGGCGAGAACGAAAAAGCATCAATCATGAAACAGCCACTGAAGCTCGTAGATGTTCTTATTTCATACATCATGATCATCATCCTATGTCAACACCACCACCCGACCCCCGGTTGCGTAAGGTGGAAGCGTGAACGGAAAGACAATGGCGGGCGGTAGTGGTGGCGGCGACATCGATGCTATTCTTACTTAAGGTTTTGCGGACCCAAAACCCGGCCCTGAAATTTTTTGCTACATAGTTAACTAAACCTCATTTCTTAGTACTAATTTATTAGCACATTATAAATTGTTATGGTTTTCTAATTACATCTTATAACTGCACCCAAAATAGGTTAACGGTTTTACAGAAAATCGTACAATTTTACAGCATATATATAGTTGAGCTCCGCTCAACACCAGATGCACCAGAAAGGAGTCCTGCCCATTTCACTGGGCAAG